>WOVY01012719.1:0-102428 GCA_013436015.1 Rhipicephalus annulatus | reverse complement strand
GAATTCTAATGTCTTCTTTACTCTGTTAGCAATTACCTTTGTAAATAGCTTGTATACTACAGAGAGCAGGCTGATCGGCCTGTAATTCTTCAAGTCCTTGTCATCTCCTTTCTTATGTATTAAGATGATGTTAGCGTTCTTCCAAGACTCTGGTACTTTTCCCGTCAGGAGACACCTCGTAAATAGAGTGGCTAGTTTTTCTAACACAATCTGTCCTCCATCTTTCAGCAGATCTGATGTTACTTGATCCTCACCAGCAGCTTTGCCTCTGTGCATGCTCTCCAAAGCTTTTCTGACTTCTTCTATCATTACCGGTGGGGTGTTGTCTGGGTTACTGCTAGTTCTTATAGTATTAAGGTCGTGGTTGTCTCGGCTACTGTACAGATCTCTGTAAAACTCCTCCGCTATTTTAACTATCCTATCCATATTGGTAGTTAATTTGCCTTCTTTGTCCCTTAAGGCATACATCCGCCTTTTGCCTATCCCAAGTTTCCTCTTCACTGCTTTGACGCTTCCTCCGTTTTTCAGAGCGTGCTCAATTCTCTCCATGTTATACCTTCTTACATCGCGTACTTTACGTCTATTAATCAACTTCGAAAGCTCTGCCAGTTCTATTTTGTCTGTTGTACTTGACACTTTCATGATTTGACGCTTCTTAATTAGGTTCTTCGTTTCCTGGGAAAGCTTGCCGGTATCCTGTCTAGCTACCCTGCCTCCAACTTCCACTGCACACTCCGTGATGATACTCGTCAGATTATCATTCATTGTATCTACGCTAAGGTTGGTTTCCTCGCTAAGAGCAGAGTACCTGTTCTGCAGTGACACTCTGAATTCCTGTACTTTCCCTCTCAGTGCTAGCTCATTGATTGGCTTCTTGCGTACCAGTTTCTGTCGTTCCTTCTTCAAGTCTAGGCGGATTCGAGCCCGTACCATTCTATGGTCACTGCATCTTACCTTGCCAACCACTTCCACATCCTGCACGACTCCTGGGTGTGCAGTCAATATAAAGTCTATTTCGTTCTTATTTACGCCATTAGGGCCTCCTCCATGTCCACTTGCGGTTTTCTCGTTTTCGGTAGAAGGTATTCAAAATACGCAGATTATTGCGTTCTGCGAATTCTACTAGTAGCTCTCCTCTGGCGTTTCTAGTGCCGATGCCATAATCTCCTACTGCCTGGTCTCCAGCCTGCTTCTTCCCTACCTTTGCATTAAAGTCGCCCATTAGTATAGTATACTGTGTTTTCACCTTACTCATTGCCGATTCCACGTCTTCATAGAAGCTTTCAACTGAAGCATCATCATGGCTGGATGTAGGCGCGTAAGCCTGTACTACCTTCATTTTGTATCTTTTATTCAGTTTAATTACAATGCCTACCACCCTTTCATTAATGCTATAGTAATCCTCTATGTTGCCAGCTATGTTTCTGTGAATTAGGAACCCTACTCCCAGTTCTCTTCTGTCTGCCAAGCCCCGATAGCAAATGACGTGCCCATTCTGTAGCACAGTATAGGCCTCATCTGTCCTCCTAACCTCACTCAGCCCTATTATATCCCATTTATTGCCTTATAGCTCCTCGAATAATACAGCTAGACTTCCCTCACTAGATAACGTTCTAACGTTAAACGTTGCTAAGTTCAAGTTCCAATGGTGGCCTGTCCGTATCCAGAGATTCCTAGCACCCTCTGCTGCTTTGCAGATCTGACCGCCGCCATGGTCAGTTGCTCCGCAGCTGGTGGGGACTGAGGGCCGTGAGTTAATTGACGAATGCCTACGGGAGGGGGTGGCCGAATACTGCACCAGGGTGGCCAATCCTTCTCTGGTGAGATCATCGGTGCGTACCGGCTTTAAGCCGGTACGATCATACAGTAGTGGGAATGCTCCATGCATGTCTTCCTTATTGTTGTTCAGCAGCGTTGGCGGCCACCCACCACGGAGCCCAACGAGGGGACGCTACAAGGTTACAAATGCTGAAACCTGCAGACGCCAGCCGTACAACGCCACTATAACCCAATGCGCCTAGACCAAGGTAGGCTATTCGCACAGGGTTAACCCTAGCCGCCAGGAAGTTTGGAAGTAAACGGAAGAGAGTAGAAGACAGGACAGATAAATAGTAAGAGATAAAGACGAAGATGTAGGGAGAGAGAGATAGGAAAAGGCGACTGCCGATTCCCCTTGGTGGGTCAGCTCAGGGTGCCGTCTACGTGAAGCCGGGGCCAAAGGGGTGGGTTGCCTCTGCCGGGGGGCCTTAACGGTCCAATCACCCAGCGTCGGCTCAACCCCAGGATCCCCTTTTCCTCGGACACGGCAAAGCCACGCACGGCTAGGCGTGGGAGGGAGTCGAAACTCCCCCGTTAGCTCGGGTTCGTGGTGTCGCTACACACCAAACGCCTACTTGCGCAGGCGCCCCTGATATATATATATATATATATATATATATATATATATATATATATATATATATATATATATATTTTAATGAATGAGGGTCTCGTACTGGCAGACTTAATGTGTTTAGGTTGTATAAGAGGGACAATTATACAGCTGCCCGCTCATAATAAGTTCACGTGCTACGTGACGCGAAACATGCGCATAAGAGTGTTTTCACACTCGTCGTTTGGCTTACAGATGGCGCTGACTGTCACTCCTACTTCTAAATTCACAGATAAACCCAAAAAAGTGGATGGAGGGAGGGCCGCTGTGATAGCTCAGTGGTTAGAGCATCGAATGCGTAATTCGAAGGTCGTAGGTTCGATTCATGCTCACAGTTGGTAATTTTTTCATCCACTTTTCTTTCTTCTTGGTTACATTCCATTGGTTTTAATACTTCTCCTGTACATTCCTTGGCATTACTGTCTGTTATATCTCATTAATATTGTGTTAAAACACGGAAAAACGAGCCTTAGGTATACACTTCTTTTCCTTATTTCAATGAACGAGGGTCTCGTACTGGCAGACTTGGTGTGTTTAGGTTGCATAAAAGGGACAATTAATCAGCTGCCCGCTCATAATAAGTTCACGTGCTACGTGACGCCAAACATGCGCATAAGAGTGTTTTCACACTCGTCGTTTGGCTCATAGATGGCGCTGACTGTCACTCCTACTTCTAAATTCACAGATAAACCCCAAAAAAGGGGATGGAGGGAGGGCCGCTGTGATAGCTCAGTGGTTAGAGCATCGAACGCGTAATTTGAAGGTCGTAAGCTCGATTCCTGCTCACAGTTGGTAATTTTTTCATCGACTTTTCTTTCTTCTTATTTACATTACATTGGTTTTAATAACTGCCCCTGTACATTTCTTGGCATTACTGTCTGTTATATCTCATTAATATTGTGTTAAAACACGGAAAAACGAGCCCTTAGGTATACACTTCTTTCCCTTATTTCAATGAAGGAGGGTCTCGTACTGGCAGACTTGGTGTGTTTAGGTTGTATAAGAGGGACAATTAATCAGCTGCCCGCTCATAATAAGTTCACGTGCTACGTGACGCCAAACATGCGCATAAGAGTGTTTTCACACTCGTCGTTTGGCTTATAGATGGCGCTGACTGTCACTCCTACTTCTAAATTCACAGATAAACCCAAAAAAGTGGATGGAGGGAGGGCCGCTGTGATAGCTCAGTGGTTAGAGCATCGAATGCGTAATTCGAAGGTCGTAGGTTTGATTCCTGCTCGCAGTTGGTAATTTTTTCATCCACTTTTCTTTCTTCTTATTTACATTCCATTGGTTTTAATAACTTCCCCTGTACATTCCTTGGCATTACTGTCTGTTATATCTCATTAATATTGTGTTAAAACACGGAAACGCGGTATACACTTCTTTCCCTTATATATATATATGTATATATATATACATAAGAAGGACAAGAAATTGAGGCGAGACGGTGCGTGGCCGACTCTAAAATACTCCGCCAGCAATCCTCCCACAACGTATACAGATCAACCTGTTACCTCTCGTCAATCTCCACAAAAGAGCACCGATGTCACCAATGTGGTTAACCTTTCCAGCAAATCTTTGACACCTGCGCAAACAAAGCTGCTATCAAAAGGTTTAACCTTCTGCCCCGCCTCTGGCAAAATTGATGAGTTTAAACTATACCAAGATTTGGACAACTTTGCCAGAACCATGCGTCTAAAAGAATATTTTCATGATCGAAGCAGCACGCAACAAAATAAATTTTCAGATAAATCTTGGACTCCAGGTGAACAACGAGACAAATATCTAGACATGTACATTTCAGCCGTCCAAGGTGAAATAATCAGGGAATATGAAAAGCACCGACCCATTCGCAACAATCTGTCCAAAGAGGAGCGGAAGGCTTTGCGCAGTTTAATTGACAGCCGGAGCATCGTTATTAAACCAGCCGATAAGGGTGGTGCTGTGGTTTTACTCGACAGGACTGACTACATCAAAGAAGGGCTTCGCCAACTGGCAGATGAAAATTTCTATAAACAACTCCCTTGTGATCCGACAGAGGAGTATGAAAGTACTATTAAAGCCTCACTAATATCATTACGTAAAAGTGGTAAGATAACCAACCCTATGCTTAGAATGATGTCACCTGGCAAATCGTCTCCCGGGCGTTTCTATTTACTACCCAAAATTCACAAGATTAACAATCCCGGCCGACCCATAGTTCCCAGCAACGGTACTGCTACTGAAAAAATCTCTAGTTTCATTGACTCTCTGATTAGGCACATCCTACAATCACTCCCATCATACATCAAAGATACCAGCCACTTCCTTCGAGAAGTCTCAAAACTTGTGGTACCTCTAGAGTGCTATTTGGTCACCATGAATGTCTTATCACTGTACACAAACATTCCCCACACCGAAGGAATCGCCCCCACAGTCACAGCCTATGGAAAAAGTAAATCGACGAGTGAATTCGACGAAAGCGCTTTAGAGGTGCTCCTAAATCTTGTACTTAAACATAATAACTTTGAATTCGACCAAAAACATTATCTGCAAGTAAACGGAACTGCCATGGGAACCAAAATGGCCCCGAATTACGCAAATATTTTTATGGCCTCTTTGGAGATTCCTTTCCTCGAAAATTCACCATTCAAACCTATATTTTACCGACGCTTCCTCGATGATATATTCTTCTTGTGGGACGATAGTGAACATAATCTTTCCAAATTCATTTTCGGTTTCGACTCCCTGCATCCTTCAATAACATTCACGCACACGTATTCGCAGAAGATTGTTCACTTTCTGGATGTCACTGTATCACTCAGTGGCACCACCATATCTACTTCCCTGTATAAAAAACCAACTGACCGCCAACAGCATCTGCATTTCCATAGCAGTCACCCCCATCACTGCAAAACAGGTGTTCTTTACTCTCAAGCCCACAGATACAGAAGAATTTGCTCTGAAATCACGCAATTTGACACCCACGCACAGGAATTGAGAGCAGCCTTCTTGCCTCAAAAGTACCCCGAAAAAATAATTGACAATGCAATTGAGCGCGCTCGCTCTTTGGACCGACGATCAACAATGGGAGAAAAAGGCGGGAATAAAGATGATATAACTTCAGGGGCAAATTTATTCCTCACATACGGCGCCGCCGCCCCTCGGGTGAATTCTATACTAACCCGCCACTTCAACATAATTAAACAGAGTAGTCACCTCTCTGCCGTTTTTCAGACTCCGCCCAAGGTGGTTTACTGAAGAAATAAAAACCTGAGAGACTTACTGGTCAGGGCGAAAACACACAAATCCGACCACCATCAGGGCTGTAGACCGTGCGGGAAACCTCGCTGCAGGGTGTGCACACACATGGTGACCACAGATACGGCCGAAGCCTCCTGTTCAGACTATGTGTAGAAAATTAAAGACGACCTTAACTGTGACTCAGCGAATGTGGTATACAAAATTCGCTGTGAGGTGTGCAAAGAGGAATACATTGGACACATGGAGACCGCGTTCCGTTTGCGTTTCAAAAACCACAGGGCACACGTGAAGGGCCTCCCCAATTTGGCGTTCTCCAAACATATCAATCTTCCTGGTCACTCTTTCGAGCGCGTAAGTGTCATACTCCTACAATCCGGCTTCCAGAACACACGGGAGCGCGAACAGCGGGAGTCATACTTCATAAAGAAATTCAGATAACTTACCCACGGAATCAACGAGAGCCCTGGGCGACTGACCTGCCTCCGCGACGTTTCGTGAAACACAGAAATTGAATTACTTAATTAATTTATTTATACATACGTGAAGTCGCACACGTAAGTTGGTCATTATAGCGCGTGAAACTAAACGAATTCGATGCTACGTGAACCAAACGGCGTGTGTTAGTATTATTAGACTTGATTGATTGATTGCTTTATTTGCTTCGTCACAGTACAGTGTAACAGGAGGCGGAGGGAAAAGCCGTAATGACGGCTTGAGGGATCCTCCGCCCCCTTTGTGAACAATGGCAGCAGATGAAGGACATCACAATATCATACACTTTCACAATGTTTTACGTAAAGATCATGCCACAAAGGAAGGAAACCTGAAAACGTAGTTGATACATAGCTTACACAACAAAGGAACTTGCAGCAATCTTCTGCACCTGAATAAATACATAGTTTATAGAACATATAACATAGTTTGCTACATAGTTTATAGAACAAAAAGAGCCGCTAATTCTGCGACACTTAAATGAGACACATCTATACCTTTGCTAATATAAGTATTCAGAATTCGCGGTAGAGTACATCGAAGCATCTGAAAACCATAATTAGTGCGAAAGTACGGAACGTTCCACATTTCTGTATTTCTTGTTTCATACGCCTTTTCCTTTAAGCAAAGATTCGCCATTTCCGTAAACAAAAAGTTTGCGCGTTTGCAGCTAAGGCAGTACTCTCGTAGTAGTCTGTATTGATATAGGTCATTCACTTTGATTATCTTATATTTTTTAAACAGTGGGTCACTAGGTGCTAGAGCTGTAGCGTTTTCTATCAGCCTCAGTATTTTCTTCTGTATTCTCAGTAATTTTGTTAAGTTTGTTTCTGTAGTTGTTCCCCAAACCAAATAGCAATAGTTAAGATAAGAACTAAACAGCGATTTGTATATCAATAACTTCACCGAATTGGGGATGAGGTACCGGATACGGCTGAGTATTCCAGTTATCCGGCCTAATTTTATTTGAATATTATTTACGTGGTCATCCCATTGCAAAGAACTGGAGAAATGTACCCCAAGTACTTTCCCTGACTTCACTATTTCTATATCTGAGCCTCTAAATACAATATTATTCTTCAAAGTCACTTGTTGACCTTTCGAATGAAAAACTACCGCTTTTGTTTTTATTACTTTATTTTCATTTCTGAGTACTTTTTCAGTATTATTTAATTTTTATTGTTTTGTTTACGTTTGTGTTTGCTCATCCTTTACAAGAATACCCATTCATTTATTTTCAGTATGACTGGTTGTACAGTTTTCTGCAAGAGAGGGCAAGTGGAGGGAGGGGGAGAGGGCACATTAGCTTTCCAACGTGGCCATTATTTTCCGAAAGCTGGAGCGGGTCGTATGCTTGTTGTGTGTGTGTGTGTGTGTGTGTGTGGCCCGATGCCGCGGGCCAGCCGCCGAACTACGTGAACTTAAACTCGATCCATGCGTGGGATGCGAGTAAGCGGCAACATGCTCCACATTTTTCCGTTTTTCTTGGTCGCCTCCGCTGGTGGCGCGTCTTACCTATACCCAGTAACAATGCCATAATTACCCGCTCGTTTCCGGCGGCTTTCCGTCGCTCCTTTCTAGTTCCTCTCCTTCTTCTGCTTCTTGTTGTCTGTTGCTACCTCGTTCGCCCGTTTGTCTCGTTTTTTTTTATGGTCTTCAAACTGTGAGGGTGACCCTCTGCTGCGGGAACCTGTACCATTTCACTTAGATCCTCCGAAGAAGGCTGGTCCACCAGCCGAAACTGTTAGGATTAAATAAATATTTTATTGTTTTGTTTCCTATACTGCACTATTCTCGAAGTTTATAACTTTTATTACGGTAGCCGGAAGAACTCTGATCATTATTATCATATATATATATATATATATATATATATATATATATATATATATATATATATATATATATATATATATATATATATATATATATATTGCCGCCGTATATTGGCCGCATTAAAATTGAGCGCCCTTCACCGTGCTACACAGAGACCAAGGTAGCACGAGCACCTGGCCAGACCCAGCACGCATTCGTCACGCGCTCTGGCTTCTGGCCAAAAGAAAAAAAGGAAGAAATTCTCTTAGATTTATGTGTGGTTCCACGCACTTGGAGTTTTCTCACAGTTGCCTTAAGTTGTGGGCGCAAGTTCACCCTAATAAATAAGTTTGTTTTCGAAACCTGTGTGCTTCAGTGTGGCGACAATATAAAAGCATCAAAGGACATACTCCGGTTTCCATGTAACAGACGACGCTTAGTGTTGCTGAAGCGTGTGTGCTTAAAACACGTGTGTTTTCGTGAGGGCACATTTGCGGACGACAAAAGAGCTTTGCTTGAAGTCATGGCTGGACGCAAATGAGGACCACACTTTAGGAACCCTCACGAACCTCGTCGAAAAAAACAGCAGAGTATTGATGGTAGACAGGGCTAGGAATGTGGACGTCTATACAGGCGTGGCGGCGATCAAAAGCAACTGGCCGACGCTCTAGGCATCAACATAAGAACAGCAAGATTGATTGCCGCTACCAACAGAGAAACATCAAAGCATAATGAGGGTTCGAAAAGGAAGTTTGGAGGTGACGTCGTGAGTACTTTGAGACGAATTGTCGACAAAAACTGTACATTTACACTAAAGCAGACAAGAGAGGCCCTGGAGCAAAAAATTCGAGGAGTAACAATCAGTACAAGCACAGTCGATCGCTTGCTGGATGCCCACTGCTACTCGATGAAGCTAGTAACGCAGACGCCCACAGATCGCACCGTGACGATATCAAGCACAGCCGCATGCTGTAAGCCCAATAGCTGCAGTCTGATGGACCACGTGTTTGCCGCTTCTATTTGGACGAGACTAACTTCAATATCTGGTAATCCAGAAACTTCGGCAGGGCAGCTAAAGGACAACCAGCTGTGCACATGACCACAAGGACAAAGGGAGCGACCTTGAAATTTATAGTATGCATGCCTGCAAACGAAGTTATTCACTGGACTGTGGTGTACAAAGTTCATTGGGTTGTTTTTAATGATTTCCTCAGCGATGTTTCAGGTCCGCGTAGAACGTGATAAGCCAAACATCAAAGCTGTATTCCTTTTTGATAAGGCACCTGCTCACGCTCGAGCAAAACAGACAGCTTTGGGTAACTCCCTGCACTCTATTAAGCGCCCGCCAGCTTACAGTTCCTTCTTTAACCCCATAGTAGAAGCCTTTTCGAAATTCAAGTCATGAATGTTGGATGTATATCAAGTATGATATGTTGGATGCATGTTTTTAGGAAGGGGCGGTATGAGTAATTGTTTGTGTATGTTTTGGGGAATGTTGTATTTGGCATTGGTGAGTAAGGTGAAGTTAATTCGGGTAGACGATAAAATGTGGCGACCTGCGCTAGTGGTCGCAAGCCTTGCGTATTGAGCTGTTAAATGGGCTTCACGGATTTCACATAGGGTATTTATGACTCCTGTCTGGTGGAGTAGTGCGTTAGAGGTATTGATTGCAAGGCCTAGCGCGTATTTGTAAACTCTGCGGAGGAGGGTGTTGACCGATTCCTCCTCTGCTAATTTAAGGTGAAGGTAAGGAAGGGTATATGTGATTTTACTAAGCACAAAAGCTTGTATTACACCAAGTAACTCTGACCCTCGGAGCCCTCAATTTTTCCCTGAGATTCTTCCTATCATTATAAGGGTGTTTTCAATGGCATTGCGTAAATCTTCGAGTGTGTACGTATTAAGTCAGTTGTTTTGGATAAATAAACCTAGCACATGAATGCGTGATACTCTAGGAATGAGGCACCCATTTATGTGAACTCCGATCATTGGAACGTGTTTGTTCCGACGATGAGTTGGTGGAAGGAGTAACTCTGATTTAGTTGGGGTACAATAGAGATTCATATGAGATGTTAGTGCTGCTATTGTATCTACAGCGGTTTGTAGGGTGTCTTGAATGTGTACATCTGAGCCTCTTTTCACCCATAAGGTGATATCATCGGCATAGATGGAGAAATTCAAGTCAGGGATACGTTGAAGAGCGTTGCGTATAGGTAGCATAGCCAGGTTAAAAGGATTGGAGAGAGCACTGACTCTTGAGGTGTTCCGAAGCTGCCTAGTGTATAGGGTGAGGAATGTTCTGGTCCTAATGTTAATGTAACTGTGCGGTCTGTGAGGAAGGTTTTGATGCAAGAGTAGATTTTAGCGTCACAAAAAATGCAGTTGAGGCCAGCATATATAGTTGAGTGGGCTACGTTATTGAATGCTCCATGTATGTCCAGACCAAGGATTGCCTCAGTATCCTCGCTCTGGTTAGGAGTTATGATGTCGTGTTGAAGGCGAATCATCGCATCTTGCGCGGAAAGGGAGGGCCTAAAACCAATCATTTCTGGAGGTAGTAGTCCATTATCCTCCACGTATCTCTGGAGGCGTGCAAGCACAACATGCTCCACAGTCTTTCCGAGACACGATGTTAAGGAAATGGGCCCCAGATTTTCTACTAAGGGAGCTTTGTTCGGTTTTGGTATAAATATGACTCTGGCATCTTTCCACGAAGGTGGAACGTTGCCGGTGTCAAAACAGTCGTTAAAGTACTCAGTCAAAGGTTTAAAAGAAATAACGTCAAGATTTCTAAGTAATTTTTTGTTAACGCGGTTGGGGCCTGAAGCCGACGTGGTACGGAGTGTTGCGAGGGCGTGCCTAACATCCGCTTCCGTTATCGGCGCATCTAATGACTCATTAGGTTTCCCTGTGTAAGATGGTATAGAATCTTTACGTAATTGACGTAAATGCAACGTGCGGAAGTTATGGAAGAGCTGTCCTAAATGGTCACTGTGTTCGTGTAACAGTTTAGTGATAGGGTGACAGTTTCGTGCGCGAGAAGTTCTAGGGTCTAGCAGATGTCTAAGAAGTTGCCACGTTCGTTTAGTACTGAGGTGGTCATGCATTCCTTCACAAAGCTGACCCCATTGTTGTGCCGCCAATTGAGTCGTGTATCGCTCGATTTGTTGGTCTAGCTTTGCTATCCTAATGCGGAGTTTCCTGTTGTAGCGCTGGTGTTTCCACCGTCGCAAAAGTGACTGTTTTGCTTCTCACATATGGAGAAGCTTGGAGTCGACAGTAGTTATCGGGGTGTCGGGGGGTAGAGTTTTCGTGTGAATTTCAACATCTTTTTGAAGCTGTTGAGTACACTTGGTAAGGTCTGCAATACGTGAGGGAGCGGTGCTGTAGCGGGTCTCTAAATTTGTCGCATTCTGTGAGCATCAGTGGTTTAGGTGCGATGGGTCTGTGTTTTAGTTGTAAAGTAATGCTAATAATGCAGTGATCACTGCCAAGATTAGTTTGGATGTTAGTCCAAACCATTGTGGGGGCATTGTGAGTGAGGGTAAGATTGGGGAGTGTATCTTTGTTCACAGTTCCCCGAATGAGTAGGCTCCTCCGGGTCGTTGTGCAGTGCTAAACGATGTGCCTGAATATGGGACCAGAGAGCTCTACCTTTCGGTGTAGATGCGGTGTAACCCCACGCTGGGTGGGAGGCGTTAATATCCCCCACTTGGAGGAGGGTGTGTTTGCCTGACGAGGATGTAGTTCGGGCAAATAGGGAATCGAAGTGGTGCCTTTGCTCTTGCGGTCTACTATATACGTTGAGAATGTATAAGAATGGTGAGTTAAGCTTATCAGGTAGTATTTCGAGAAAGTCGTCCTCAATGTCGATGTCAGCAAATTTTGAATAGGCAACTGTAAGGTACTTCTGAGTTCAGCAGTGTTTGGTTTAGTATCAGCCGGCTTTTGATGCGTTCTATAACCTGGCAGCTGCACTACACCATTTGTTTCTTGTAACGCAATGATTCGGGGAGGGGTAGTTTGATGTACTGCAAGAGGTTTGTCTTTTTTCGGTGAAACCCCCTGCAGTTCCATTGCCATATGGAAAGTTCAGTGCGGTTGCGAGCAGCCATTTTCGCTAGGTTTATTTGGCGTAGGTTGGGCAAGCTCTGGATGGTTAGTATGGACCGTGTCGATCCACTGCATGACTCTATCTAGGGTTTGTTGCATCGGTAACATGGCTTGTTGTATCGAGGCCACGGACTCATGTAGCTTTTGCAAGGAAGCTGTGGAGAAGGTAATAAAAGTGTCTAGTTTTTCCTCAAGTTTGATTACTTCTTCTTTCTCTTTGTCAACCTTCTCTAATTTTGCTTCGACTTGGTCTACTCGCTCATCGAATGACAATGTGGGAGTCGAGACTTTTCGTTTTTGCGAAGGTGGTTGAGCGGTGTGCATAGCTATAGGGGTGGTTGAGAGAGGTGCTGGTGCTGGTGAGATAGGTGTAGGGGTGAAAGATTAGGCGGGGAGGTGTGGGGAGGTAGATGGTTGTTTGAAAGACTGAAGCTCTAGGCGTAGTTTTGCATTTTCTGCCCTCAATTTGGCCATCTCATCCTGCAATAGTTTGAGCTGCTTTTGAATGGAGCTTTCAGGGGAGGCTACATCAGCCCAGCTCACCTCGTGTCCAGGCCCAGTCCGAGGGCTGGGGTCTCGATGAACGCTTTTGTTGCTGCTTCGGCTGCGGTTGCTACTTTTTCGGCTTTGCTGTTTTGTAATACTGGGTGAGTGTCCTCTAGGGGCGTTCTTGAAAGATGGGCTTGGGTCGAGTAATGGAGCTGCATCTTGCTGGAATGTTGAGGGTGCGTGCTTTGGTTTGGGCTTATAGAGGTGTGGGCACTGGGGCGAGCCGGTGGGGTGGTCACTGTAGCACACCACAAACTTAGGTTCACAATCGTGATCAAGGAGTGGGTTCGCAATGCCACACATTGGACATAAAGGCTGAGGGGCGCCTGGGCATACGTCTGGTCTGTGGCCAAGCTTGCGGCAGAAATTACAGGTTTTCGTCTTATGACGACAGGGTACGCATATGGTGATGCCACCCTGATAACTTATGTAGAAAGGCATGCGCGTATCTCTGAAGGTGACCAAGATAGACGTTGTGGAACCCATGCGACGTCCGATCAGGATGAGGCCTAGTCTGTCATAGTTTAATAGACTTGACAAGATGATTTCAGATGTGTATTCCGAAGGAATATTACGGATGACCCCTCGGCAGGTATTTGATGGATCGGTAATGTGGGGGACCACTTCAAAGCTGCGCTCGTCCATCTTGCTAGATTAGATACGGTGGTATGCTTCGGTGCGTGCCCAGTCTGGTGTGCTTATGAGCAGAATGTTGCTTACAGAGTTGATGCGTTATTGGTCATGTAGGGAGCTTGCGAGCGCTGCCGCTTTTAGGAGAGAATGTATGAGCTTCGGAAGTGGAGTGTCAGCACAGCTGAGGCCTCCACGTATTCGCACGACAATTTTGTAGTCGTCCGCAGGAAGTGGAGGGGGTCTGGGGGCACTGCGACGAGTCGATGGGAGAGCTTTCTGTGACTCTTCTTGCAAATTGCTGATGGCAGGCGTTGATTTCTTCGGGGATGAAGCGGGCTTTCTGGCCCTGGCATACACTTGACGCCAGCTGCCTTCATCATTGTCGAGAGCTTCGGCCTAGGGAAGCTCCTCTCCCTCTGTATTGTAGATGACCATGTTGGTAGGCCTAGCCGGTAGGCCGACCGAAATAGTTGAACGCTGCCAAAAAGTCGATCTTTGTGGATGCGAACTGCAAAGCACTCACTTTAAATCACTTCAGATGATGCGGTCGATTCCACAGAAAGCTTCACATTTGTTCAAGTTGCCATTGAATGACTTAAACAGTCAGAAACAGGAGTTTTTCCGGAGCGCTTGCGAAACGTGGCCGCTCGCGATGGCGTCTATGGCGCGTCTCGCGGTAACTTGAAGTGAACTGCGCGTCTTTTTGTCCAATCAGCCTTCTCTCATTAATTGTCCAAAAGCAGTGATTGGCATGCTCTATTTATTTTATTTTGGGCATACACATATACAGGGTTCGCCCACGAGATAAAGCAAAAGAAGGGCTCTAAGCTCCTGACTTTAGTAGAAAACACCGGTCCACGGGCTGGAAAAAAAAAAACATTATTTCAGACCTGCAGGACGCGCTTTGCGCGTAGCTGTGTCTCCCACGTAGGGACCGACAGGGAGTACCTGGCGGCCGCTTCGTGGGCCTGCTGAACGGCCTATTGCTGGTCGGCGAGAAGTGAGCTCCCGAGGGACTCTACCTCACTTGGTTTGAGGTAGAGTCGGGAGGAGTGTTTTTACACTCCGAGAGCATGTGTGCGAGTGTCGCCGTGTGTCCACACGAGGGGCATGTTTCGCTGGGGTGTGCATCAAGATAATTAACATGAAGCTTGACAAGGTTTTAGTACGTGTGTGTCTGTAATAGGCGTAGGGTGAGCGCCTTCGGTCTATTAGGTTTCGTATGCGTGGGTGGAAAAATGCGGCGTTCAAAATAAAAAGTGCTTTGTTATGTCGTTGTACGTGATGGGTGCATCACAAATGCTCCCTAACTCAGCGAAATGGGGTTGCCCTGTGGCGGCGTGGTCGGTAAGTGCGTGCGCTCCATCGTGGGCGATCTCGTCGAAGCTGGATTGGGCACCCGGAACATCGCCGAGATGAGCGGGAACCAGATGAGAGTGTGGTGCTTCAGGGCACTCGGGTCCGCTCTGCGCAGAATACGCCTGGCCGGAGATGACTTCACGTTCGAAGGCTTTGATGGCTGGTCTAGAGTCGGTGTAAATCAGTTCCCGTTTCCTGTCGGGCATACCTATAGCTGTATACTCCGTGCACTGAGACTGGCACGCTGCCGCGCCGCTGTCAGAGAACACAAACGTTGAGAGTCCGAGCAGAACGAAACACTCCCCCAACGTTCGCTAGCACGTATTTAATCTGAGTCATGAACTGCTGCGTAGTCGATTGTACCAACAGGTACACGCCATGTCCTGCAGGAAGCAAGTTTCAGAGTTTCTCGACTTGTCCCTGCTTTATTGGGCAGCGAAAAAAGTAGATCATGGCTGCGAAATGTAAAAAAGTGTTTAGTTCGCATTCCCTATGCTGTCTCGCGTTCCACCGAGGCGAGCTTGAATTGGTCTGAGACACCCCCTCTGCAGGTGCGATGACCTTGCGTGATGTTCTTTCTGCCATAGAGCTGGTGAGAAAAGAAACGCATAAGAGGGATTTCATTTCAGATCAAGGCTGACGGGAGGTTTTAATGGACCTTAGTAATTACCACTTCGCCGTGTACCGTTCGCAGTCTTGAGGAATGCAATGCGAAGTCAATTAGTGCTTTCCTGAGTTGATGAATCCGTCAGTGAAAGGGCAAACTGAGTTACATAGCATTTTACCGTAAACACAAGTAGCCACCAAGCATCGTATGCGCACTCGATAAGATCAAGCTAGGGCGTCAGTTGATTGGCAGTTACATATTAAGCTAGTGCACGGCACCATGGGGATCGGTCATGAAATGGGTGGTGCCTTGTTATATAAACGATTTTGTTCATAAGTCTAAAAATCTTTAGCAATCAATCATTTTCTAGATAACTAATTAGCGTAATTCACGAAAAAAGCGTAGTGTCGTTGAAGAATAATTTTTACTTACATACCTTACAATGCAATTCGTTTCGGCTCGCGTAGCAAATCACAAATGGCATCGCAAATGCTCCTGTGTTTAAAACCAAGGGCTGTAGCTCCGAAGAAAATAACCGCCCAAACTGATGAACTGAATCCCATCCGTCGGATTGGATTCATTCAAAAGCCGTTTTCTTTGATAGTTAAACAGGTAAAGCGAATGACGGAACGAGACATGCGCCGTCCTCTTTGGACTAAATCGTCTCACGTTCTCTTTTTCGCCCGCGCCTCAAGCTCAGCATAAGCTGCCTGAGCGGCGAGGTAAAGACTATGATCATGATGAGTGACGATGATGCCTTGACAATTTCAAACAAAACACTTCGCAAGACTCGGTGGCTGAAAATCGCCGTGGTACGACGCGGCAACAAACGAGCACGCCAGTGTCTACGGCGAGTGGCCGTGGAGCCTTCGATATTTCTAAACGCTCCGAGTATTTTACAAGTACGCTGGTAGTGGGCAAGTGACGATAATGATCCAAGTTCGAAAGAACAACAGCTTGCCGTGATAGTTATGCAGCAAGCACCATGCATTACGGACACCTGACGCATGGGTTTAGCCGTTATTCTTGGCGACGGGAGTAAGGCGCTAACTAAAGCGGAAAACGGGGTCGCTTTCGTGCAGGTTTTCCCATTTATTCACGGTGGCATCGCGGATGATTGTTCCATGCGATATCTTTAAATTGCAAGGGTTATTGCCAATCACAAAGGGGTTGTCAAAAATGATGTGCGTAACTTTAGACCTATTTCTATTTTCCAGTCTCATCTAATGACATGGAAAATATTATGCATGCACGTCTTTTTCGGTTTCTGAAGAAAAACTCTCTCATTTCATTGACACAGTACGGTTTTCTGAAAGGGACATCATAAAAACAAGCACTACTAACCCAAAAAGAATTCATAGTAAATGTATTTGAAGACCAAATTCGAGTACTTGGCATCTATATAGACTTCTCAAAAGCTTTCGATTTTGTGCAACATAATATACTACTGTATAAATCAGAGAAATATGGCATGCCTGGCAAATCTAATAATCTTCTTTGTTCATACCTCCAGTATAGAAGTCAGTTTGTCACGAATGAAACCTTTAATTCAAACACAAAACGCCCAAGACGTTTTGTTCCCCAAGGGAGTATACTCGGACCGCTTCTATTCATCGCCTACATTAACGACATTTTCTCATCTGCTACAAATTGTAAGTGGGTGGGTTACGCCTATGATACAGCCCTTTTTTTTTCGGTGGAGTACAACCTACAACCGGTTGGGTTGGTGTCCTTAGCCAATGATGCGCTTGATGAAGTATTAGCGTGTTCAAAAGAAATGCTTTGAGGATGAACACAAAAAATACATAAGCCGTATTTTTTCACACTCGACAGTCATTGAACCTACAAAAAACCTATATCTTTAGAATGACATAATCAGTACTGTAAACGAGATTAAAGCTTTAGGTGTCATTTTTACAGAAACATTGTCATAAAAGAAGCATGTACAGTATGTTGAGAAGTTGAATTCCTTCACTGCTTTGATTAATGAAAATCGTGAAATGCTACCTCAAAAAGCTAAACGCCTGTTATACAATGAAATATATTTATCATCGTTAAAATATTGTCACCTTGTATGGGGTAACACATCTCCTGAAAACTTGAAAAAAAAAACTCAGTGTATGCCAAAAGCGACCAATTCGTGCTATAGCCAACGTTCCGTATGCTACTCACACTGCCCCTTATTTTGAAGCATTCTATATACTTAAAGTCAAACTGACCTACGCATTTCGTTTTTCCTGTGCATATCATCTCACTATGAGGACTAACTACATAAACTTCATCACTTCGTTTCACCTAACAAGACGTCGCTATGCATACGACACAAGAAGTCAGGACCCCTGGCTCCGGCCATTATGTCGAACTGACTATGGAAATCAGTCAGTATCATTCCAACTAGCTGCACTTTTAAAAATATACTCAAAGTATGGCATATCTGTTGAACGGCTTCAATAAGCACCGTTCGGTCATTTTTATCGGGTGATGATAAAAGCTTCTTTTCCCAGAAGCAACTCGTCGTGATAATCAGATGCGTATGCATATATGTTCGGCGCGTGTCGTTTCCTTTGCTTTCATTATTTTCTTTTTTTTCCTGTTGTACGTTCATTGCCTTCATAGTAGTTTGTTGGCCTAAATTATCAACCTATGCTGTATAGATTACAATATATTCAATTACGAATATGCCTTTTTTGCCCTTTTACTCACCTCTATTTTTGTGAATCGCATGATTGTGTCTTATTACGTATGATGTTTCCTAAAGAATCAAATATTTTTGTTGTTTAACCTAGTTTTTACTCTGTGTTACCGCTACTTACATAGTGCACTGAATTGAAATGTTATATTCCCTGCAAAGTTTTATTTTCTAATTGACTATTTGCTGCTGGACTTTGTAGGGGGCCAGAGCTTTGTTAAGCCACTCTACTGCGGCTTTTTTCTGCTACCCCCATATTTCTCAAGGAGAAATAAAAGCTGATTGATTGATTGACTGAAATTATGCTCGAAGCACACACTAACACATCGGTCACGAACGCTTGTGCCACCATAGCTGTCAAAGCAATTAGGCGTTGCTGTCTTCTACGACTCTCAACGTTGCACACCTGCAACACCACAAATGGCACTACACGTTCCTTTCAAGGTGCCCCCTATAGGTCCCGCACGGAGTGTGAGCTACTTGCTCCGCTACTTCAGGGTTGTGAGTGAGGATTGTGGCAGAGTTAAGAATCTAGGGCGTGGAAGACACCACGGCCGCGGTGAAGGCTCGGTTGTTCTGTTAGGCAGCGGCGTTTATAAACGTGACGTTGCCCACTTCCATGTCTATGCGCTTGAGAATGGCGGTCGCCCACGCAAGGCACCTCTATTGTATTCGGGGTGTACATTTCGCGGAATGGGAGTGATCGTGATAAGGTCGCGGATTTCACGGTGGATTAGAGTCAGCTCTGGCCGATCCCTGGCCGTCGAGGAGAAGAAGCCGAGCTCGCGCAGAATATGGCACCTCGCCTTGGTGGTTCTCAGTCGGGTCAATTTCACGCGTTCTTGAGCCTCGGCGATCTCTTCTAGCGTGTTATGTGCGCCAAGCTTGAGCAGTTTGTGTGTTGGAGTGGTGATAAGGAGGCAAAGGGCTCGTTTGACAATCTTGCGAATAAGAGTATTGAGTTGATCGCCCTCAGCACGTAGCCATTTGCGTATAGCGGCGATGTTGGTAAAATAGCACAAAACAAACGCGAGCATAAGACGCAGCAGGTTGTCTTCTTTGAGGCCATGGTGCCAGTTGGCTACTCTACGTATGAGTTGTATGTCATTCTAAATCTTAGTTCTGAGCTTGTGTGCAGTTTGGATGTTCGTTCCGTGGGACTAGATGATCATGCTGATGACCTTGATGGTGTCCACCCTGGGGACTCTACGACCATCTCAGGTATGAAGGGCGATATTGCATTCCGCCGGAGGTTTCCACCCTTTGGGCTTGGCACTCCGGCGTTTGAGAAAATATATCAAGAGCTCCAACATCGCGGGTGAGCACCTGAGACCATTGTGGTTGAGGTAGGACTCGGCCGTGTCGATGGCCTCTTGAAGGGTGGTCTCAATGAAGCCATCCGACCCTGTGGAGCACCTTATGGTTACATCGTGTGCATAAATAGTGTGGTTTAGCCCATAGATTTTGGAAAGCCGTTCAGAAAGCCCGATCATCACAACGTTGAAGAGCGTCGACGAGAGGACGGATCTCTGAGGAGTACCCCACTGTCCAAGCTCCACTTCTTCCGACTCTAGGTCTCCCACGCGGAGGACGTCTCAGCGTTGAGTGAGAAAAGAGCGGATAAAGTAGTAGAATCGATTTCCAGGCCGAGGGCTGCGATCGCTTTCAAGATTGACGAGTGCGATAGGGTATAGAATGCCTTTTCTGAATTGAGACTGAGTATTGCACGAGTGTGACGATTGTTTCCGGCATGCAGAATTTGATGTTTTATGAGTATCATGGCGTCTTGAGTGGATATTCCTGGTCGGGAGCCAATCATGTGGTGCGGGAGGCAGTCGTAATCTTCGAGGTATCGGCCAACCCTGTTCAGTACGACGTGCTCAGCCACCTTGCCCACGCATAACGTGAGATATATGGTGCGTAGGTGATTTAAGCTCGGCGCATTTGCCGGTTCGGGATGAGGACAATGTCAGCTAGTTTCCAGTCATCGGGTATCTCACCCTCTTTCCATATTTTGTTGACAGTGTTGGTGAGGTAAGGGACGGAGGGATCATTCAGGTTGCGTAGTAGCTTGTTGGTGATGCCGTCGGGGCCGGGGGCTGAGTGGCCATTGAGCTCATGGAGAGCTTGGCGCACATCTTCGGTAGAAAAGTTGGCGTCTAAGTTGGTGTTTTCACTATCAGAGTGATCGGGGTGCGGTATCACAGGGCCCATGGGAAATGGGCGATATTTCGCCACGAGGTTCTTGACAACATCCTCCGGTGATACTGTCCGTTTAGCTTGATGAAGTATCTCCACGAGCGAATGACGCTGATTCGTGCAAGCGCTGGTTTCATTGAGGAGGTGTTCGAGTACGTTCCACGTTTTGCCATTATGAACCTGACCATCAATCGAGTTACAAACTTCGTCCAACTGCTGTTTTGAAAAGATACGACAGTGACCCATCATGGTTTTGTTCAACTAAGGTATGCATTAACATCCGATTAAGGCACTGGCCTTTCCAGTGGGCCAGTAGAGACTGTTTGGCCTCGAATAGGTGGACGAGAGGGCTGTGCATCTTTTCGGTTGGAAGGTCCGTACTAATAGTTTTGTGTTTACCTCAGCTTTGAGCTGGGCTGTCCGCGTCTCGAGGCTCGGTGTGATATCGGGAGGTGGTCGTTCTGCGCGGGTCTTACGAAGGAGGTCCCAGTCGACCCACGTGTACGACTTGGTCTTCCTGCTGACTGTGGGGATGTGTACAGCCAATATGAGGTGGTCGCTACAGAGATCTACCGTGATGTTAGACCAGTGGGCGTCGGCAATATTCTTCACGAAGCAGAGATACGGCGTAGTGCCTCTTTGCGTGGACGTACTGGTGCGAGTGGGGAAGGCCTTGGCCATAATGAGAATAAGGTCCATGTCATTCATATTTTTCCAGAGCTCGTTACCATTGGGTGTGTCGTACGCGTAACCCTAGGCGCTATGCTTGGCATTAAAATCATCCGCAATCACTAGCGGGTTTGGCCCCGCGAGACGAACGGTTTTTTAGAACAAGCGTGTGAACCTTTGTCTATGATGGCAGCTGGGACTACTTTATACATGGAGGATGTACACGCTTTGTTATGACGTGTCACCATAGAGAATTTTGATCATAACATGTTCAATTTCGGGCACACTGAGGCTGTGCGCTCAGCAAGTAATCTTGTTAGCGACCAGGGTGGCAGTACCATGCCCTCCCGAGGGGCCGGGCAGCCACTGCTATCCCGAAAACGTGGCGGTTAGTACTACAGTGTTCTGTAACAGCAGGATGTGAGGTATGGCTTTGTGGCTACAGAGGCATTGCTGCAGGAAGGCTTTCTTTTGGGTGAAGCTCCTGCAGTTCCATTGCCAGATTCCCAACTCGTGATTTGGCCTAGCCATCTTGAACCATGTAGGAGTCGGTCTGGGCACCCGGTGGGTGCGTAAGGGCCGCGTGAAGTGGTGGACTGGGCACGGCTGTACGTTGCGACAACGGCTTACCCGCGGCCACGGCTGGGGTGACGACGTGATCGAGCTATTGCTCCACTTGCCCCAACTGATTAGAGTGGGCCACGAGGGTACACTGCACGAGAGCCATGCTTTCGCCAAGAAAGTGAAGGCTTTCTTTAATCGACGACAGTGTGCTCCTAATGTCGTCTAACTCTGTCTTTGAAGCTGGCTGGTCATGGGCGACCGCGCGTTTGTTGGGTGCGCTCTCACCGTCGTTGTTACCGGCGCCTATTGGTTGGCGGCTATGACGGGGTGACTGCATTGTCGTCGTTGTCGGTGGTGGGCGTAGCGGGGCGTTATTATGACATTTTTTAGTTCAGCAATAGCTACCGTCAGTTTGCACATTGTTTCTTTCATCAGTGCGTTTTCGTGCTTTAAAATCGCTATCTCAGATGTGGTGTGCGTATCATGTTCTGGGAGTGAACCCGACCATACCTGTGATGTAGTGTTTCCTTTTCCCTGGACGGCGTCTGCCTAAGTGAGAGTTCCCCCTTCTTCTTGTTCGCGTAGCCTGACAGTGGTGGTGCCGACAGGCTCAGTGATCATTGACGGGAGACCCCGGTGTGACTTGGGTGAGGCCTGGAACCGGCGTGAGGCCCGGAACCAGAGTGGGATCTGGAGTGGGACCGGGGCCGGTAACCTGGACGGGAACCGTGACGTGAATCTGAACTGGACCTGGAGCAGCCCCGTGATATGGATCTAGTTGGGGTCCCACCGCGTACTGCGGGAAGGGGTCCGAGGGTGGCTCCGGGACCTCGATTCAGGCATGTAGTGGTTCCTGGGACGACTTCGGGATCAGGACCAGGATCGGGACCAGGATCGGGACCAGGATCGGGACCAGGATCGGCTGCCGTCGGATCGGCCGTCTGTAGAAAGCTTCGAGGCTTGGTCGCCGTCAGCGGTTGCGTTGAACTCGTTCGTTGCTTCAGGACCATTGTTGTCTCGCGTCGAGTGTGCTCGCTCCCATGATCGTCGTCACACCTAGTATGGAATGTAGTAGCGTTCTTTACATTCTTTGTCGGCAGTGAGGTGGGCTCCTCCGCAAAGCTTACATGTTGGTTTACGGCGGTGTTCACTTTCGGTGTTCGGCACACTGCAGCCTCGGCATATAACATCTTGAGGGTCCGGCAAACGTCCGCTCGATGGCCGAGCCGACCACAGGCGCAGCAAATATCTGTCTGTCTATGGTATAGTGTACATTAAAGTAGCACCCATCCGCATTGTACGAAGTTGGGCATGTGATGTCCATCGAAGGCCATGATCACTGCGGTGGTACTTACGATACGTTAGGCGTCCAGGGCTAGTGGATTAGTGGATTGCAGTCGTTGAAAATTTTCGCATCAGTGTCCGCCGAACCATCCTTTACGGTGATCCCTCGAATGACGTCTTTGCATGTGGAATGTGGTGCCACTCCCCTTCTCTCGTCTCGCAGCGCCGACGTAGGCAGCGTCTGCTAGCGAGTTTCTTGATTGCAAGAAAAAAGACTAATTTATCGCGCTGCACAACCACTCACTGGCCATCCCGTATAAATTGGACTGGATGTTGACCTCTAAGGTAGTGTCTGTGGAAGATTTTCTCTCCACGTTGCTGAAGAATAAAAGTTCGCAGTGTGCGTGTTAACTTCAAGCTCACTGCGGGTCTCTATTTCCAATCAAAGTCTTCTCTCTTTATTTGTCCAATAGCAGTGATTGGCATGTATATTGAAGTTTTATTTTCGGCTTACTCATATACATTGTTCACCCGCGAGGTAAAGCAAAAGAAGGGCTCAAAGCTCCTGACTCTAGTAGAAAACACCGGTCCACCACTGCGTGCTTTGCGCCTACCCAGGTTTCTCTTGTTGAGGAAGGAGAGGTGTGACGACGAGCCCGTGCCGACGCCACACCTTTATTTGGGACGCGAGCATAGGCTGAGTCACAGCTGCAGAGTCCAGCCAGGCCAGGAGCTAGGCCATTCTGCCATTCGTCGTGGCTCGCGCATCACAAGACACGCGGCTTACTTCTTCTTTAGCGTGGCAGCTGGCCAAGAATGGCGTGGTGAAACACTCTCCTGCACAACCTGCACCGCGATGAGTACCAGCGTCAACACCGCCAGCAGTGTACGCGTTAGCGCTCGCTGCTTCGCATATATGCTTGGATCCCTTCTTTTAGTGGGTCTTGGTGAAATTGCTTTATCTTGGAACATAGCGACAGGCACAATTACAAAGTATAGTTTTTAAAACTCAAATGACTGGCTTAAGTTTTTTTCAGAGAGCAAATTAGATTTTAGATCGATATGATACCCCTTGATACTAGGAACGCAGTGTTCAATGCAGCGCAAGCACTTTGTTTTCGGAAGTTGTACACGCCATATATTTGAAAAGTATATTGACTTGAGCTTAGGCGTCCAATAATACATTGGACAAAATGCTAAGGCTTTAGGTAAATGTCATATAGGACAGCTGCTCCGAGGACTAGTAAAGTATTTTGCAATGAACTAGTCGAAAAAAATGGTCTAAGCTTGTACCAGCTTCGCAAGGATCGAAACAGTGAAACGGGACAATTTCGATTACTAATCTGGTTGCTTATAGGTGTCTTCTATGCCTTAGCTGGGTGATGTTATGTTGTTCTCACATCGATTGACCGCGCGGAGAAGTTCGAGTTATTCTACAGAGAGGACACGGATTTCCAAACTATAGAGACACAAACTTACACTTAAACTCACATCTATCCAATGGGCTTTTAAACATCAATGGACGTCCACTGGAGAACCACTTCCGAGTGTCTCAGACGTCCACTGGTCGTCCGCAAATCACCGATTGGCGCCCAATAGACATCCGTAGGACTCTAAGGCGCATACTAATGGGCGATCCAGCGGGAGTCCTGCGGGTGTTCAGGGCGGATATGCGGATGTTCAATGGACTTATAGGCCCTTTTATTGCATTAATATTTTCGTAACCTAATCTCCACTAACATTGGATAAATCGCAGACCATTTGTGGGCACCTTGTCGACCATTTATTTTTATTTATAATGCTTAACTGTTGCAGCTGATCACATATGATGGAAGAGGTTCGGGGAAACGAAACAACAGACAAAGCACAAATGGTGTCTGTCTTGTCTCGTTCACTTTCAAGCGGCAACGAGACATAACAAACACCAGTTGTGTTTTATTTGTTCCCGTGTTTGTCTTTGCACCGTACCTCTTTTATCTATATGACCAGCTGCACCAACCAAGCATTGTACATAAAAATGAACGTCCAACTGTGTGTTCAAAAATGGTCGGTTATTTACCCAATGAATATCTTGTGAAGTTTGCACAGCACTTCCCTTGAGAACTTACTAACTATAGTGAGACTTGCATCGTTCTGCACTTTCTCACGTTTTCATACAAAAGAACATGTTTCTGTGCATTGCAAACTGCTATATTGCAACTGCCAATAATTGAAAAGCGTCATGACTTATGCCATCACATTTCCCCGAGGCAGCATGAGGATGCAAACTGCATGTCTCCAAGATGTAACGATTTGGCCGCCGACTTCCTGTCTCCTCATAGCATCCGTCAAGTATGTGTCCCATCTGTTACCGTCCTGTATGTATTTGATATGTAACAGTCTGGTATGTCTTCCAACTGTCGTAATTTTGGTACCATGTTTATGCCTACTCAAGTATGTGTATTGTATGTGTCCTAGAAGTAGCCTGCTTTTATGCAGACTAGAAATTAGGCCAGTTGATAGCCTGTATGGTGCTGCATAATGGAGGCTATTATAAGTGGAATGTATATCCACAAGCATGTTAAACTTCAAACTTATTTATTTATTTTAATTTACACAGTACAGTTTAGAGCATTTTACAGACAATATTTAAAGAGGTAACGTACATCAGCTGGTGGTTGAACACAAATGAGATTAACAGATCTGCCTTAGCTCATTGAAGCTTGAAGATATCATTGTCATTTTGAAAGTTTTTACTTTTTGAGTATTTTTCTAGGTAATTGAGAGCACATTTCTTTCTCAAAAACAAAAACAAAGGTTTTACATAAGAAACTCATCACAATAGTAAGGTCTGACCAGAAGGCTCTTTTCAAGGCATTCGAAACATTAGGGAGAGTATACTTAGATAAGCTATGCACACCCAAATTAACATTCTGTTGTAAAGTATATCGTAAAGTATATCGCAGTGAGTTGTTGAACTTTATAGGCTAATAACAAACGTATGCAGCCTTACAGAGTATAAAAGACAGAACAATCATAACGTCGGAACCAGCTCACGTGGCAATCAACAAATATTTCAATAAATTAGGAATGTGATGTCACAGTAAATTATGAATGTGACAAACGTTATTAGTGCATAGCAGAGAGACCTGGTTGGCACCGAACTGCAGTACTTAGCCCCCATTATTGAAAGCCACACTACAGCTCACAACCAGCAGTACACTTAACGTAACCCTTGACTGCTGAACTGAAGGCAGCGGAATCGAAGCCCGGCTGTGGTTGCCGCAAGTTTCATCAAAAAGATACGCCTGAGTCGAAAAATTTTCATTGAAAAAGAAGGGCAGGAGAAAGCCATAGGTGCACTTTCCAGGCGGTCAAAATTTCTAAAGTCTTACACAAAGGCATCCCTTATAATATTATATTGTGGTTTTGAACACGTCAAACACAGCATTTAGAATTCCTAATAAATAATACGCAAAACCAGGCAAGAAAATATCAACAGGTAGTTTAAAAATGTCATCATTCCCCTTTTGATAAATGGACTTAAGTTACAATATTCCAGAATGCCTTCTGTCAGTTATCATTAACAATGTCAATCATGGTAAGTATCACTACCATATCACAGATGGTTAGATATTGGCAAAGTTATGGTATGATTAAGTATGACTTAGGAAATCAATTGATTTCAGCTATGACAATAAATTCTAAAAGAAAATGAACCAATGTTTGAAAAACAAATTAAAATGAATTATTCAGCCAATTTTAAAATGAAAAGTATATCATTCATCTTCCACAGCTTTATCACAATGCAAAAAGTTCAATTTTTCAAAGTGACAAGTTGCATTTGACAAAAAATTAAAACATGACACAAATCTTGAAAGCACCAGAGTGAATTTATATATATATATATATATATATATATATATATATATATATATATATATATATATATATATATATATATATATATATATATATTGTTACGTGATTTCGGCTGACTGAAAGAGGGCATAGTGGAGCATACCCAGCTCGTGTACAGGGATATATCGTCTCAAGCGCTAGAGGTGTCTCGGGATAAGATTTCTAAAACAGATTGGAGGGAAGTATTTCTTCTTGAAGACAGCAATAAGTGTTATGACTTATTTATAAAAATTTTCAAAAAACATTATTTAGAGTCGTTCCCATCACGGACATACCGTAAACAAAAAAGGGTGCGCAAACTGTGGATCACACACGAATACATCAAGCTTATTAAACATAAGAATAAGCTTTTTGCCAACTTTCTTAAGTCTCGTAAAACGGAAGAATTAAAAGAGTTTAAGAAATTTTAAAATAAGTTGAATAAAGACATTAAAAAATCAAAAAACGGATAATATAAGCGTGTATTTGACAACGATTGCTTGCGCAGTGGTAACAAAGTGTGGAAAAAAATAAACGAGGTACTAAATCAGAATACCAAGGATTATACGATCGACAACCTCGTCATAAATGACAAAACGATCGGCGGGACCGAACTCGCCAACCTTTTCAACAATTTCTTTTTTGAAATCGGAAGTAGCACCTACTGTCACGAAGCTGCTAATCGTATCCCGAGACTATCCCACACAATGTACTTGCAGCCAACATCTGTCCCTGAAGTGACAATGCCGTATCAGAAGCTTAGGAACAGTCGTAGCCGCGATGTGGATAATTTAGAAATAAAAGCAATTAAATACGTTATAGACCTAATTGCACCAGTGCTTACACACATATACAACGTCGCTATCTCTACTGGGCTTTTTCCAGACAGCATGCAGGTGGCTTAGAGTTTCAGTGATTTACAAGAATGGAGACAAAAATAGCTTAAGCAACTATCGTCCTGTGTCGATATTGCCTATCATTTTCAAAGGGACTTGAGAAAGTAATAAATTGTCGTATTGAGAAATTTATTACAAATTACAACCTATTAACAGATCACCAATTTGGCTTCAGAAAGGGACGTTGCACTGAGACAGCACTTCTTGTTCAAAAAGAGGAAATATTACACAACTTTGAAAATAAGGTCATGACACTGGGTATATTTCTAGATTTTAGTAAAGCTTTCGATCTGGTAAACCACTCAATTTTATTTGAAAAGTTAGAACATTGTGGGTTACTGTGGGACAGTGTTACAAATTATTAAATCTTATTTGAAAATGCGCTACCAGTACGTTGAACTAAATAAATGTAAATCACACCTTAGGCCTATTGAATATGGGGTTCCTCAGGGTAGCATACTAGGACCGATTCTCTTCCTTTTCTATATTAATGATATTGTAAGAATCTATGAGGATTGTAAATATATTATATATGCCGACGATTGCTCGGTACTTCTTGAAGGAAGAGACTTGGAGACCATAACACGAAAGGGTGATACATTCTGTCATAACTTACAGATCTGGTGCAAGTTCAATAGGCTTACTTTAAACGAATCGAAAACTAAATGTGTGTTGTTCCGTGCCCCGGGAATTTTGAGAAGCATCGACAATTATATAAATCTTGGGCCATTTCAAATCAAAATCAAGAAACATATTAAGATTCTTGGTGTAATTGTTTCAGAAAATATGTCCTGGAATGAACATGTGAGAACCTTATTGCCAAAATTAAGCATAGCAGCCGGTGTATTAAGCCGAAACCGTCACAATTTTCCTGTTAGCATTAAAAGAATGTTATATTTCGCGCTTTTCAACTCTCACTTATATTATTGCACGCTAATATGGGGAAACTCAACATTATCAAACTTACAGCAAATATTCTTGGTCTAGAAAAAAGCACTTCGTTCAATAGAAAACGTCTCGTTTCTAGAACACACAGAACCTTTATTCCACAAACATAAAATTATGAAGATTCACAACATATACATGCACAAACTACTGATAACATACAAAAATGCCACATTAGGAAGAACACAGCTATTCGAAGAAATTGCAAATCTTCGAGCAAATACAATTTCCTATCCTTTCAGGTATCACCCATCATACCACGTTCCTTTCTCGCGTACCCATTATGGGAAAGAAAAACTTGATTATGTACTCGCAACCACACTAAATGAACTAGAACAAAGAAATGTTGACGTTCTTAACTTTACTAACAAAACCTTACTAGATCTGTTTATGTAAATGTATTAGAACTACTCATGTTTGTATATTTACAGTAGCTGGTTTTACTAAAGTAATTGTAACTTAAAACATACGTTGATGTTTTTTTTACATTAGAACACCGTAGTCTACATAGCTACTGCGGAAATTGCATTGTATATACTGTGTCTGTATAGACTAGTTAGATGTTTTGCTCTGTCACTACTGCTGTACGGGTGACCAGAGCTTAGTCAAGCTGCGCAAGCGCAGCTTTTTTCTCTGGTCCCCTATTTTGACAGTGACAATGCGCTGTATTGTCTGAAGCGAAAATAAAATTTGATTTGACTGATTGATTGAAAAGGTGCCTCAGACTGAGAGGGAAGAAGTGGACGTTGTCGGTGAGCTGCGTTGTGGATGTGGACTGACAACTGTTATTTTACACGTAACAATATTGTTACGAGTAGCTTGTTTATTGATCTATTTACAGCGCACAGAAATCGACGAGCAAGATGCCAGACCAGCATCAAACGGAAACTAACTTCGTCCTCCTCTTTATGCAGACGTGTTTAGCGGCTGTTATGTATCATAACCCCCGGCGGTAGAAGCACCGTCCCGGTGCTGAATTTACGCGGATGATGTCAAAGGGGGGTAATAGGGCGTTAGCTGAACCACGTGAACGGTGTCGCTCGGAGCTGACGATAACTTTGTTGGATCGGTTGGAACAATCTCGTACGTGACGTCTGTCACTTGGCGAACTATACGGCATGGTCCAGTGTAGGGCGACAACACTTTTTCAGACGGTCCCACACGCCGAGTAGGTGACCAGAGAAGCACAAGAGAACCCGGAGAAAAGTGCACGTCCCTATGGTGAGAATCGTAGAGCTGTTGTTGGCGCGCCTGTGAAGCCTGTAGCCGGTTACGGGTGACTTGGCGCACGTGGTCGGCACGGGCAATGGCTTCCCCAGCATATTCAGTGGCCGCAGGTAGTAAAGTGTCTAAGGGTAGAGTTGGGTCCCGGCCATACAATAGATAGAAGGGCGAATCGCCGGCAGTGTTGTGACGATATGAATTGTAGGCGAACGTCACATACGGCAAATGAATGTCCCAATCATGGTGGTCTGGCGCAACATATTTGGCACTCATATCGGTTAGGGTCCTGTTAAGGCGCTCCATGAGGCCATTTGACTGGGGATGGTACGAAGTAGTAAATTTGTGCTTGGTATGGCAAGACCTCAGGATTTCATGAACGACAGCTGATAAGAACGTGCGGCCACGGTCGGTGAGAAGTTGACGGGGAGCATCATGCACTAATACTATGTCGTACAGCAAGAAGTCCGCAACGTCGGTAGCGCAGCTGGTCGGGAGTTCTCGTGTGATTGCGTACCGCGTCGCTTAGTCTGTGGCAACAGCAATCCATTTATTTCCGGCTGTGGAGAGTGGAAAAGGGCCCAACAGGTCGAGACCAACTCGAAGGAAAGGCTCGTTTGGAACGTCGATCAGCTGAAGGTAGCCGGCTGGGAGCGCAGTCGGCGTTTTGCGACGCTGACAGCGCTCACAAGTGGCGACATAGCGTCGAACAGAGCGGGCAAGTTCAGGCCAAAAAAACCGACGTCGTACGCGATCGTATGTGCGAGAAACGCCCTAATGGCCCGTCATGGGAGCGTCATGAAGTTGATGCAGGACAGTAGAACGCAGGTGCGCTGGCATGACAGGAAGTAAGTCTGATCCGAAGGAATCAAGGTTACGGCGATATAGAATCCCGTCTTTCACGAAAAACATTCCTAGGGACGAGTCGCGAGGCGTTGACTCCAATTTGTCAATGATGGCTCGTAAAGAAGCATCCCGACGTTGCTCTTCGCCAATGTTCAACAGCTGCGACATGGAAAAAACGTCCGTGATAGCGTCAGTATCAGTTGCTTCGTCAACAGGGTAGCGGGATAAACAATCCGCATCCTGATGTAATCGGCCTGTTTTGTACGTTACAGGGAACGTGTACTCTTGAAGGCGTAGAGCCCAACGAGCGAGACGTCCCGTGGGGTCCTTCCGGGAGGCGAGCCAGCAGAGCGCGTGATGATCCGTGACAACACGGAATGAGCGCCCGTACAGGTATAGACGAAACTTGGCGACTGCCCATACAAGGGCGAGGCACTCGCGCTCCGTGATGGAATAGTTGCGCTCGGCTGGAGATAGCAGTCGACTTGCGTAGGCTTTAACACGGTCGTGTTTCCGTTGTTGCTGCAATAGCACAACTCCTATGCCGTGTCCACTGGCGTCCGTGTGAACCACGGTTGGGGCTAATGGGTCAAAGCGAGCCAAGATTGGTGGCGTTGTAAGCAGTGTCGTAAGTTGCGAAAACGATGACGCTTGGTCATGGCCCCAGATAAACGAGGCGTCTTTGTTCAAGAGGTCTGTGAGGGGGCGTGCAATGGTCGCAAAGTCCTTAACAAAGCGTCTGAAATATGAGCACAACCCCACAAAACTTCGGAGATCCTTTGTGGTACTCGGAACGAGAAAGTTCGCGACTGCGCGAGTTTTCTCTGGGTCTGGACGCACGCCTTGGGCATCGACAAGGTGACCGAGCACGGAAATTTGGCGACGAGCGAATTGGCACTTGGAGGCGTTAGGCTGCAGTCCGGCTCGACGAAAAACGTCCAGAATAGCTGACAAACGATCAAGATGCGAGTCGAATGTGGGCGAAAAGACAATAACATTGTCAAGGTAACACAAGCAGGCGGACCATTTCAACCCTTGGAGCAATGAGTCCATCATTCTTTCAAATGTGGCTGGTGCATTGCAGAGACCAAAAGGCATCACCTTAAACTGATAAAGACCATCAGGAGTGATGAACGCGGTCTTCTCGCGGTCCATCTCGTCGACGGCTATCTGCCAGTACCCTGACCGAAGGTCAATAGTTGAAAAATAAGTGGCACCGTACAGGCAGTCGAGGGCGTTGTCGATGCGAGGTAAAAGATACATGTCTTTTATGGTAATTTTGTTAAGGTGTCGGTAATCGGCACAAAAGCGCCATGTTCCATCTTTTTTTTAACAAGGACGACTGGTGAAGCCCAGGGGCTGCATGAAGGCTCAATAATGTTTTTCGCAAGCATTTTGCCGACTTCATGTTGTAATATTGCACGCTCCGACGCAGACACACGGTAGGGGCGTCGAGGAATGGGAGTTGCATGGCCAGTATTAATGCGATGGGTGACGGTAATCGACACAAAAGCGCCATGTTCCGTCTTTTTTTTAACAAGGACGACTGGTGAAGCCCAGGGGCTGCATGAAGGCTCAATAATATTTTTCGCAAGCATTTTGCCGACTTCAGTGTTGTAATATCGCACGCTCCGACGCAGACACACGGTAGGGGCGTCGAGGAATGGGAGTTGTATGGCCAGTATAATGCGATGGGTGACAATGGTCGTTTGGCCTAAAGAGTTGCTGGCAAAGTCGAAAATGCTACGATAGCCCTCAAGAACGTGGCAAGGCGCTGCAGCTTGCTCAGACGTGAGGTCTAATGACACCATTCGCTCGATGTCGGCGCCCTAAGAACGTGATGGAGTGAAACCACTGACTGAGCTGCAGCAATCGTCAACTCTGAAGGGCTCGATATGGTCACCTTGGAGAGTGGTATTTTTGGCCAGGGAGATACCCTGTGGCAGAACTTGGGTGGTGAGTGAAAAGTTGACCAGTAAAAGGAAGGTGCGGTTTCTCGTAATCGTCAGAATCATATGCGCCACAGCAACATTATGCGTAAGCATCACGGCAGGAATCGGGGCCACCACGTAATCACCATCAGGTACTGGCGGCGTGGAGGATAAGTCGACATGTGTGACAGAGTTAGGAGGGAGGCGCGTGAAATCAATGCTGCAAAGGCTGGTTTGCGGTGGGCTGGTCGGGTCGGAAAAAAAGGGTAAATCGAGATGCAGAGAGCCAGCTGAACAGTCTATGAGGGCAGAGTGCGTGGCTGGAAATTCCATACCGAGAATGAGTTCATGAGGGCAATGTTCAATAGCGACGAAAAGAACGACAGTGCTTCTCTCCCCAATAGAGATTTGCGCAGAGCACATGCCAAGAATTGCGGCAGTTCCTCCATCAGCGACTCGTACAGCTCGGTTGAGGGCGGGCGTGACACATTTCTAAGTCGGCGGCGAAGGCTAGCACTTATAATGGACACATACGTGCCGGTATCTATCAATGCACTGACACGAACATTGTCGACAGTAACGTCCAAAAAGTTCCGGTTCATTGTTAACGTTAATCGAGGATTTCTTACGAAGGTCGTCAGCGCAGCTCCACCTCCAGAAGCTGCACGGCCTAGTTTTCCGGTCGGAGGTGCTGCAAATAGGTCGGGGAGGCCGCACGGCGTTGTGGGGGCGACCGGGACAGACGACGAGCCGGGGGCGGTGACCGGTCGTAGCGAGGTCTGCTAAGAAATGCAGCAGGAGCAGAAAATGTGGTCGGCGTTGATGGAGAAAGTGATGGGGACGACTGGCGAACAGAAGTGGCGTGATACTGAGGTGCATAATGGGACGGTGGGGCCCAGCGGCTGCGGCAATGACAGGCGATATGACCAACGCGTCGACAGTTGAAACATATGGGCCGGTCATCAAGAGTACGCCATTCGGACAAATTGCGTTGTATGTGAGGAGCAGAAGGGGTACGATAAGAAGGCATAGCAGAGTATACGGTAGGAACAGGATGTAGGCCGACATTCGATAGCTCTTGACGAACGACCGCTTGTATTAAAGAGATCGTGGTCGGGGAAGGCGCATGCGTCAGTAATGGCGTGGCTACCGGTTGTGCTGCCTCGACCTCTCGACAAATAATGCGTGTAAGGTTGTCACATCGAGGGGCCTGGTAGAAGGCGTCGTCATCGAAGAAGTGGCCGCTGTGTTCGGAAGGCGCACGATGCCTTGGGCTACGCGCCGGGCTTTAGCTTGTTCGAGACGTCGGCATTCTTTAAGGATTGTGTCGATGCTCGAGATGTTGTTAAATACCAGCAGGTTGAAGGCATCACCGGCAATGCCTTTCAAGAAGTGGTTAATCTTTTCGTCTTCCAACATGACCTGGTTGGCCTTGGAACAAAGGGCCAAGACGTCAAGAATGTAGGAGACGTACGATTCGGTAGAAGACTGGGCCCGTGTGGCAAGAGTCTTCTTCGCAGCGAGCTGACGACCAGATAAATTGCCAAACAGGTCGCGTATCTTTTCTTTTAAGAGATCACAGCTCGTTATTGCGGCTTCGTGGCTTTCAAACCATGTTCGGGGAGTGCCGTCCAGGTAGAAAAGCACGTTGGCGAGCATGAGCGTGGGATCCCAGCGGTGAGTAGCACTAACGCGCTCGTACCGGTTCAGCCAAGTGTCAAGATCGATCGTATCATCACAGGAGAAAGTGCCGGGATCCCGGAGGTGCGGGAGTGTGACGTATGTGGTGGCGTGGACTGATGAGGGCGGCGTAGAGGAAGTACCAGCAGTCGAATCAGTCGAAAGGTCGCCGATGGTGTGACCTCTGCGCGTCTCCATCGAGGTACGGGGGTCGTCCACCTCCACCAATAATGTTACAAGTAGCTTGTTTATTGATCTATTTACAGCGCACAAAACTCAACGAGCAAGATGGTGCCAGACTAGCATCAAACGGAAACTCACTTCGTCCTTTCCATGCAGCCGTGTTTAGTGGCTGTTATGTATCAATATATATATATATATATATATATATATATATATATATATATATATATATAAGTCTGCTGAACAGCCAACACGCGTCCCTCCATTGCGGATGTCGAGACCAAGAGCACTACACGCCAGCACCACTACACCACTCCTCAAAGGGAAGTCTGCCGAAACCGCGTCCCCCTGTTGCGGACGCCGGAACTGCCAACGAACACGTTCACCGAGAGCCCAACGCCGAAATCCTCCCTACAACGACAAAGGCCTGCCGGACATAACTACAACCTGCGCACCTCAGCAGTGCCATCCCCGCCCCCAAAAGAAGATTGACTTCTGAAATGTAAGTCCAGCTCATCGCTTCCAAGTTGCAGTGTCACTTTCCTTAAAGTACGAAAACTTGCTGACAAACGAATTAGACATAAAATGCATAAATCAACATTGCAAGTGTACCTTCGTGCTAGAATAGCCCCCAAGGGTATGACACTTTCCCTCACACCAGCTGCTACAAATCTAGATGAACACGACCAAATAACATGAAAAAACGTCCTCCTTGAGGCATCTCCTAAATTAACAGAAATCGCTCTTAATCACAGTGATAAGCAGGTAAAGAAACTGGTCGCTATGACCAACACCATTTTCCGCCACAACACTTTATCGAACGAAGAAATCACGCGATTAACAGAATTCGAACAGAATAAATACCAAGCCATCATGACCACAAAAATTCATAAACTCAAGAGAAGCCATGTTCCCAACACCGCGTTCCCTGATATAGTTCCTTATCACTACAACACCACTACCCAGGAAATCACTAATGGTACAAACGAGCACCCATCTAGGAACACACCCTGTGACACTGTAAACTTATCGGACACGAGCTTGTCACCTGACGAAGTAAAACTGCTATCTAAGGGACAAAGCTTCTGCCCGACCACAAAATTTTTCGATGAGTTTCACTTGCTCCGAGACCTCGACAACTTCGCTCGAAGCTTAAGGTTGCGCGAATATTTTTTGGACAGGCCTTCTAACCACGAAACAATTCACCGTCGTAAATCAAATGATTGGACAACGAACAGTAATCAAGACAAGTGTTTGGGCCTTTATATCACCGCAGTACAGAAAGATATAGTACACGAATGCCACAAACAGAAAGGAAACCGAGAAAACTTGACAAAATCTGAAAAAATAAGTATGAAAAATTTTGCATCTAGGACAGACATAACAATAAAACCCGCTGACAAAGGAGGAGCAATTGTAGTCCTTAATACAACTAACTACTTACAAGAAGCGTACCGCCAACTAGACGACTCAAGATTTTACGAACGCCTCTCAGGTGATCCGACAGACGAATACAAACGTATCGTATCAACAGAACTAAAGAAACTGTTGGATGCAGAAAAGATAACCAACACTGACCACAAACTGATGCGAGCAGCATACCCTCGTCTAGGTCGCTTCTAGATCCTCTCAAAAATTCATAAACCCGGTAACCCAGGTCGACCAATCATATCAGGCATCGGTACAATAACTGAACCCATATCAGGGTACGTGGACAAACTAATAAGCCACATTCCATGCACCCTCGCGTCGTACATAAAAGACACCACACATTTTCCTCGAGACATTGCAGGTCTCTGGGTGCCAAAAAACTCGTACTTGGTTACTCTTGATGTATCTTCATTATATACAAATATTCCTCACGATGACGGCATAGCTGCATTACAAAACATGTACACAAACCATAGACAATCCAACACCCCAGATTTCTCTGCCATTTTGAATTTGAAGAGGATGGTCCTCAAATTAAATTCATTCGAGTTTAACCAAGAGTATTTTAGACAAATCAGCGGGACCACTATGGGCACCATAATGGCACCTAATTATGCCAACATATTTATGGGAAAGCTAGAATCTGAATTTCTTGCACAAAGTTCCTTGAAACCAATGTTATACAGAAGATACATAGACGACATCTTTCTTATTTGAACCCACAGCGAGGACGAACTTCTCAGCTTTATCGAAACTTACAATGCTGTTCATCCGAACATACACTTCACACATACATACTCGCAAGTTACCGTAAATTTTCTTGATGTTACCATAACGATAGAAGAGAAGCTCTCTACAACCCTATATCGCAAATCAACGGATCGACAACAATACTTTCATTACCAAAGCGATCACCCACGCCACTGTAAAAACAGTATTCCATACAGCCAGGCTCACCGGTTTAAGCTAATCTGCTCTAGAGACGCTGACATTGACACGAGCTGACAGAGGCTAAAATTTATGCTCGAGAAACAAAAATACCCTCCACATGTAATTAATGACGCTGTTCAAAAAGCGAGAAAACTAAAGCGTGAAGACTTACTTATGAAGCGACCACCACGAGAAGACCCACAACGAACAAACCTCTGCTTGACTTACAGCACAAACTTCCCCAATGTAAACAAAATCCTTAAACGACATTACAGCATTCTGGAACAAAGTGAACGTCTGAAACGCGCATTCCCATCCGCTCCAAGCATCGTTTACCGACGACCACGTAACCTCAAAGACACCCTTGTCCACTCCCAAGTTAACACATCACCCCCCAATAATACATGCCCCGTTGTTTAAAGCCACGATGTTTTGTATGTAAGGCGATGCGAGAAACAGACAAAGCAACCAGCACGCAATCCAAGTTTTCGATTAACATACGAAAAAACCTAACATGCGATTCCTCTAATGTGGTATACCTACTCGAATGCAACTTGTGTGGTATGCAGTACATCGGACAAACAGAAACACCATTTAAGATTCGCTTCAATAATCACAGAGCCCATGCGAAATCAGCTCCAAGTCTACCTCTATCAAAACATCTTAATCTTCCCGACCATGCATTCGACAAACTATCAGTAACGCTCTTAGAGACGGGATTTAAGTCAAATCGAGAACGTGAACAACGAGAGTGACACCTCCTTATCCACCGATTTAACACCCTCGATAGAGGAATAAATGAGAATCCTGGTACACTTGCAGCAGTTAAAGCATTAGAAAACAATTATGGCAACAATGAAAATAGTAACTGAGTTCACGGCACTGCAGCTGCGAAGGGCACTGAACAACCCAAAAAATTTCCAAGTGTAACTACTCTTCCTAAGTGCAGCTGTCGTCTGTTTTCTGTTTTATTTTACTACCCAATCAATTGTTCCATGCATGACATGCCCAACAGCAACCCTGTGCACAGTCGGGAGGCCCCCACTACATGCGTAATCCAGAAGCGGGCAAGTCATTCGCATTGCACCCGCTTACCAGCCTCTACCGCAATAAGGGGCACCCCTCTTTTTACGACGAAATGTTGACAGGGCGCGGAGTAGTCAAAGGCTTAGAACTTCCTGAAATGCCCGCTTACCAGCCTCTGTCACAATACGCGGCAACCCTCCTTCTACGACGAATTGTTTACGGGACTCCGAGTAGTTAAAGGCTTAGGAATTCCTAAAAAAAGGTCTTTTTTGCCCCACACCGAACCGCCAGTGCCAGGAGGAGCCGTCTGATCGGGAGGAATGCGTTAGCAACAGGAAACATACACAGACCGCTGACATCAGAAAGGTGAAGTGGAGAGGGGGGGAGAGATGAAGGGGGAAGCGGAAGGAAGAGTGGAGGGGGGAAGTGGAGGGAAGAGTGGAAGGGGTGCGCCCGAGGGGAGTCCACCGTATATCATTTTTCTCTTCTTCTTCTCTTTTTTCTTCTTTTTCTTTCTTTTTTTTCCTTTTTTCTGTCTTTTTTTCTCTTTCCTTGCCCTCTGATTTGAGATTGTATAAAGCTGAGCACCAACAAACTGTATCTTTAATTCTGATGAAGGCCAGACTCTAGGCCGAAACGTCGACATAAACCATGTTGTGACCGCTCACGGATCTACCGAACTATATATATATATATATATATATATATATATATATATATATATATATATTGTGATTCATCCAATGTAGTGTATTTACTTGAGTGTGGCACCTGCCATATGCAATACATAGGCCACACTGAAACCCCATTCAGAATACGTTTCAACAATCACAGATCGCATGCTAAAACCTAACCAAACCTTCCATTATCAAAGCATGTGAACATGCCCGGCCACTCATTTAGTAACCTCAAAGTCACGATACTAGAATCGGGATTCCGCACCTGCCATGATCGTGAACTGCGCGAATCATATCTCATTCTTAAATTTAACACTGTTTCAGCTGAAATCAACGAAAACAAAGGAAAACTGACCTGTCTTTCCATAGATTAAGAGCGATGATGCACTGGTTTCAAATTGTACCACCTAAATCACGCCTTCTACGTTCCCTTTTTATTTTTATTTTTTATTATCTTCAATCATTTCACAGTGGCTTCCATTAAACGTTCACATATCACTAAGATTGTTCTTATGCTGCCAAGCAATGGCATTACACATCTACATCTCCTAACTACGTATAAGCATGGTATCACGTCACTGTACATGTAAGGGAATCTTTAACTATGTCTTTAATATGTATGTACCCTTCTGGTTTTCGTATTTTTGTCTTTTTTTCTTCTTTTTTTCTGTAGTACTTGACATTTTATGATGCGCATTCTAATGCTAACAAGAGCAGATGGCGCTGACCTGGTATTGAAAGGAGCTTTTAAAGCCATGTATGAACTGTTGTCCCATTACTCTGACGAAGGCTGGTCCACCAGCTGAAAACGTTTAGTAAAGACGCTTCCACGAAAGTTTCATCGCCCCTTTCTTGCCTATATATATATATATATATATATATATATATATATATATATATATATATATATATATATATATATATATATATATATATATATATATAGGCATGCTGTAAAGAACTTAGGAAGCAGCACTGACACATTAAGATATGTGCTTTGTACTTGCATTAAAATTCAGCCCTAATAGAAAACTGCCTTTTCAGATCAGGTATGTGTCCAGGGAAACACCAAGTAAGACAACTATGCTGTCAGCTGCCTAATAAACAAAGAATAAAAAAATTTTAGTAGCTACAATAGGTGGGTATGTTTGCACAGAAAAGTGTGTGGCAGTTGCGTTTCTACACAATACCACTTGAAAAAATTCTTCGAAGATGTCTATGCTCCGAGATATCTGATGCCAAAGCTCAATAGTTCTTTTCAAGATTACACAAGCAAGGCAGTGAGGATCAGAAAACTATTACTCCTTCGTGGGATGAGAAGTCACTGCTAGCTATCACCAGCCGGTAGTAAAGGAGTAACCATTAAAATGTTTGCCGATGGCTTCGACTTATGCTCAGATTATATGCGGCTCTTCAAGGAGTAGTAGCTGTGTGCTAGTGCTCACTCCTGCATGCTTAATGATGCAAGCCACCACTAAACTTACTTGCAGGATATCTAAGCACAGGAATGCAAAAATTTTTTGGATCTATGCAAACGTGTGACTGGCTCAAATTTTAATACATGCATATGGGCCTGCTGCAGTCCTTAATATTAAAGTTCAATATTGCATCTTATTCAATGGCACGGCTGACAGTAATTAAGTATTGTTGCACAGTGTGTCCCCCTGAACACATAGCTATCTGCAAAGGGATCTTTTACACACATAACTTGCAGCACTAAATTTTTCAAAGAAAAAGAAAGGGCTTAAGTTTGAGCATCTTGAATATGCGAGCTACTTGAATAAAGCAACCAGGTGGCTCATTGCCCTTTTCACAGGAAACACAAGCCATGCCCAGCTGTTGTACATCTGCCGCCAACTTTTCCATGAGCTACTCCTGATGACAGGCTTGTCCGGAATTTTTTCACACACAGTTTTCACAAGGAGCATGCATAGGCTGCGATGGAAACACAGAAAAAACAATTTAGTGACATGAGTCTTTTGGCAAAACTGAATTTTTCAGTCTTTTAAAAATGATTTGGAACAATGTGTTTTAAACTAGCAGGATGTACACAAACTAGAGATGTTACAAAATCAACTTTATTGATGTTCCTGGCGAACACAGTTGCAACCTTATAAAATAATATGCAATTTTCACATCACAGATGTGTCGAAACTATGCTTATTGCACTCGTGCATAGTGCGTTGACATGCAAATTCAATGATACCACAACTCACTCATGACGGTATGAAATTTCATCAAGTATTCATTGCAGGTAACATATAAAATTAAAATATATATTTCATTTCAAATGCAATGTAGCTTTCTTCAGTCTGTTGACATTGGAACGATTATATCTATAGAGTCAGATATTAATGTCATTAAATTGCAATTGTTTGCTGCTAAACTATGGTCATTAGTTTCAATTATTCTTCTTGCTTAGAAATACAGTACGCCTCACTTAAGCATCATAGGCTGTCTAACGAAAAAAAAACGCGGAAATTCGTTGAGCAAGACTTGAACCAAAAGGTTAGGCGAGGCGCACACAATATTTTTTCAAGTTCAACAAAAACAAAATAACGAAATGCAAACATAGTGGAAACAAGCAGAGTAAAATCTGCGGTGCTCGAACGCTTGGACTGATGACCGAATTTGTGCTTGTGCAGTAAGTTATAACGATTCGACCGCATTTAGCCATAAAATATTCGTTCGAAATGGCAGTTCACGTTTAACTAATAGCTTAAAATGCACGGGTTGTGGCCGCATCAGGTAATTTATGATGCCGGTGTATACCGCAAGTTCGAATTTTACTGAACGAGCTGCATGGACACCTAAGCGTAAGGCAACCTTTGCGAGCCCTACCTAAGACGATGCAACACGCTGCACACGAACACGCATCAACTCAAGTATCACGGCAGTTTGTAAAGACGCGTGCCGGTGCGGATGCACACACCGGCATACATTCGGCCACTCGCAAGGAAAAAAAACTTCAGTGATATTAGTCATAATAGATAACAATACTGTAGCTGTTTAAAATAAAACGCACAACGTACCAAATTGTCGTAGACATGTTCACTTCAACAGGCCAGAATAAATATGGCGGGCTTACTCGCTCTAGCCAAGATGAACGCCTACAGCTAACAAAAGCCCCAGAAATATTAAACAAAAATAGTGGGCACTCGCGAGCAGGGCCCTCCTCCAACACCACTGCCTACAGAGGCGGGTGCCATCGCCACTCAGCTCGAATCTGCCGCCGAATTCCCGCTGCGTGTGCATGCGCTTCCTGCTTCACACTTCATACAAAAGAAAAACTCGTCCATGCTTAAGTTCGCACAACCTTGCCTTTACCCAATATAAATGCTACAGACAAACGGGCTTGCCTCGTACACAAAAGCTCACTTATCATGCACATGGTACGAAAAACGTGGCGAACGCGGTGGTAACAGAGCACCGACAACAGAAGTGTGGTACATACCTGGCGAGTCAACACGTCCTCGCCTGATTGTAGCACGTGTTCGTAATTGGCAGCACTTTCAGAACCCAAAACACGAACACAGAACGCGAGCACACTTCACACACGAGAGAAATTGACTAAAAACAACTCTTGAAGAGGCAGTCGTTCGTCAGTCAAGCAGCGGGTAACACGTCCAAACAAGTAAAGTGGTTACAGCCATGCAGACGCACACAGCGTTTGCGCATCTTAATTTTTTTAATGCTGACTAAATAACTTTGTTAAGACATTCAAATATGTAAAATATATGTACATATAAACCACATAAATACGTTAAGCATATAATAATCAGTTTTTTAAAAAAGAAAGAAACTTGGAACTGCAAAGACGCGAAATTTGAAACTTTTATTGAAGGTACACATTAAACGCAATTCAGAAAAAGCGAAAATAGCAAAAGTGGTAATAAGCACCACAAATGATTCATATATTGTAAAATAAAAATATAAAATTGTTAATATACACACGAGAATATATTGTCGCTGTTGTGGCTTTCTATCAAAGAGATACCTAATACAAAGTATACGCTGCGGGATAAGGCGTGTGCGGGTATTTATAAGTATATATATATATATACATATATATATAATACGTCCTTTTCGTTATGTCCCGGGGGCGTCCACTGGAGAAAGCCAAGCGGAAGAAGAAGAAGAAGAAGAATAACTTTATTTATGAAGTCCAGCGAAGTTGATTTGGGGCGGGCCTAGGCGTCGGCCACGAGCCCTTGGGCTCGGGCGGCTTCCTCGGCTCGCTGGACGGCCCACAGTTGTTGTTCGAATGAGGAGCTGAGCAGAGCCCCCTCCCAGCGTGTCCTGCGGTCCGAAACTGCCTTTTCGTGGTTTTCATCGTTGCTTTCATCTAAACTCGAGCATTCCCATAGTATATGTGAAAGTGTTGCCCTTTCATCGCAAACCTTGCATTTTTCTGTTAAATACAGATCAGGGTAACAGAGACTAAAGAGAACTGGATTCGGATAAGTATATGTTTGCAGTTGTCGCCACGCAACTGCCTGTTTTTTATTTAACCTGTTGTGTGGCGGAGGGTACTTTCGCCTTTCTAGCTTATAGTGCTGCGTTATTTCGTGGTAACTAGTCATGCGGTCCCCCCACTCCCACTCCCCCCCGTGTGGAACTTCGCCCGAGGTGGCGTCGGCGTTCGCAACGGCTCGGTTCGTGAGTGCTCGAGCCGCCGCGTGCGCCGCCTCGTTGCCGGCCAGCGGGGTTTGTGTGTGTGCGGGGGTCCATATGACGAAAGTGTCATTTTTTTCCCGAATTTTGTCTTCGTTAGTCATTAGGATTCGCAGCGCCTCTCGGGAGACACGACCGTTCGCAAAGTTGCGTATCGCTGCTTGCGAGTCACTAATTACTACTTCGGCCTCAGTGGTCGCCACCGCGAGTGCTATGGCCACCTCCTCGGCCGTCTCGGTCAGTGGCGTTTGCACCGTAACGCTCGTCATGCATGTCCCTTTACCGTCGACCACCGCGGCCACGTAACCACACCTTCGCGCGTATCTGGCCGCGTCCACGAATACCGCTTCCTTGCAATTTCCGAATTTTCTCTGCAAGTCCTGCGCTCTCTGGTTTCTTCGGCCGGTGTGATGTTCCGGGTGCATATTTTTGGGCAACGGCGGAATCACTATCTTTTCCCTCACCATCACGGTTATGTCGGCTTTTTCGCCTTGCTGCGTGTGATAGTGGATTCCCAGTTTTTCGAGGATGTACCTGCCCGTTTTAGTCTTAGAAAGTCGTTCATACTGTGCTACGTTGTGCGCTTCTATTAATTCGTCAAGCGTGTTGTGCAAGCCTAGTTCTAATAATTTCACTGTGCTTGTGTTCATGGGTAAGCATAAAGCTTGCTTATACACTTTCCTGATTAAGCAATCTAATTTTATCTTCTCGGCGACGTGCCAATTCAAGTAAGAGGCAACGTACGTGATTCTACTGAGGACAAAGGCTTGCACAAGTCTAATAGTGTTCCCTTCTTTCATACCACTATGTCGGTTCGTAATTCGTTTTAGAAGTCGGATTGTCTGATTTACCGCGTGTTCCAACCTGCGAACAGTTTCGCCATTGTGGCCATTTGCTGCAATATACAAGCCTAACACGCGTATAACGTCTACTTTGGGAATGACGTGGCCTTCCGAGGTCGTTAGCTGTATCGCTTCCTCTGCGTGATTTGCGCTTTGTTCGCTGTATTTGGGCTTTCGACCTCTGCGCGTAGGTCTGTAAACCAGTAGCTCCGATTTCTCAGCCGAGCAGGTGAGGCCCGTGCCCTCTAGGAATCTTTGAACCGTATCGATGGCTCGCTGTAGCGTCTGTTCTATTTGGCCGTCACATCCCCGAGTTACCCACAGAGTAATGTCGTCTGCGTACAGACTGTGGGAGAGCCCGTCAATCTCTTCTAATTTAGCTGGTAACCCTATGAGTGCGAGGTTAAAGAGCAAGGGCGAAATCACCGAACCCTGAGGAGTGCCGGCGCTGCCCATCTCTATCTCTCCTGACTCTAATTCTCCCAATGTGATCCTCGCTGTCCTGTCCGTTAGAAAATCACGGACGTAGTCGTACGTCCTTTTACCGAGTCCTAATTCTATTATTCGGGTAAGTATAGTCGAGTGCTTGACATTATCAAACGCCTTCTTTAAATCTAGGCCTAAGATTGCTTTGGTAGAAGTGGTCATGCTGTCTATTACCTGGTGCTTGAGTTGTAGCATGGCGTCCTGCGTGGAGAGGCTCTTCCTGAAGCCCAGCATGGTGTGAGGAATCAGATCGTGGTCCTCGAGAAAGCTTGTTAGTCTCGCGAGGACCACGTGCTCCATGACCTTACCAACGCAGGACGTCAGCGATATCGGCCTTAGATTTTCCAGCTGTATGCGCTTTCCTGGTTTGGGTATCATAACGATGCGGGCGGTTTTCCACTGTCGGGGAATACGTCCCTTTTCCCAGCATTCGTTAAGGAAAACCGTGAGGTGCTCTAGCGATGTGTCATCTATATTCCGAAGCGTTTTGTTCGTAACCCCGTCTGGTCCGGGCGATGATTTCGTGTTGAGCCTGTGCAGCACCGCGCGTACTTCAGCAATGCTGAAAGGTCTGTCCAAGCACTCGTTCGCAGTGCCTTTGTATTCAGAGTGGAGCACGGGTCTAGTCGGATTAGTGTATCTCATCCTGAGTTCATGCAAGAGTTCTGCGTGGGTTCCTTTGTAGACGTTGATTATCTTATTGACATTTTGCCTATATGCTGTTTTAGTCTCCTCTGGATCCAGCAGGAACCTGAGGAGATTCCACGCCTTGGTGAACCCTACCCGACTATCCATGCTATTACACGTCTCTTCCCACTGTGACTTGCAAAGCTGTAAAGCGTATTCCTCGATGTCTCTATTCAGTTTAGCTATTCGCCTACGTAAAGTCCTATTGTGTCGTTGTACTTTCCACCGGGCTTGTAGGCTACGTTTAGCCTCCCACATATGCAGAAGCTTACTATCTAGGACCTGGAGGTTTGCCTCAGGAGGGACCTCATGCGTTGCTGCCGCGACATCTTGCCTCAGCATTGATGTCCACTTTTCTATATCTTCGATATTTTCCGAGGAGTCAATCCTATTTTCCCTGTTTTGCCTAAACTTGTCCCACTCTACAAGTTTTAGTAGCTTGCTTTTCTTTTTGCACGGCCCCGCATTGGCACGAATTTCTACAATAGTGTGATCACTGCCCAAATCCTCCTGTGTATTCGTCCAGCATACGTTTGTTATGTTTTTAACGAACGCGAGATCTGGTGACGTATCAGCACAAACACTATTTCCTTGTCGCGTAGGCGCGGAGGGGTCGGTAATGAGAGTGAGACCCTCCAGTAGAGCATCCTCCCATAGGTTTTTGCCTTTCAGGTTTTCGTATTTGTAGCCCCATGCGGAATGATGAGCGTTAAAGTCTCCCGCTACGAGGAGCGCTCGGGTCCCCGCGATGCCGGCCGCCTTCTTGAGTAGCGCGCGGAAGCGGTGCTTAAGTCGAGGGCTACTATACACATTAAGAATGAAAAGACTATTGTCTCGATTCTTTGGAGGTACTATCTCCACCAACAGGTGCGGTATCGCGTTTACCTTAATCTCATGCTGCGTTACGGTTAGGTTACGTTTGACGAGCGTCGCGACGGCCGGTTTGTCCCGAGGAGCGCTATCCTGAAATGACCTGTAACCGGATAACTTAGCTTTAACGTTAGTTTCCTGTAGAAGTATCACATCTGGCTTCTCCTTGCTAATCAGGTATTGTTGAAGATGTCCCCGCTTTCTAGCGTATCCTCTACAATTCCATTGCCAGATTACGTAATTTTTAGTATTGTGAGTAGCCATGGTGATAGTAAAATTTAATATTTTCCAGTGTTCTCCCTAGTCTCTGTGTCCACTGGTCTGTGGTACGGTTTCCCAGTCTGTTTGAGGGGCCCGCAGCTGCTAGCTGGTAACCTTCGCTCGTTGTTTTCAACCCTCATCTGCAGGGTGGCGAGTTGTTGCTGTATTTGCTGCATTGTAGTTGTTATCTGCTGCATCGCGCCTGTAAGCTGGCTAAGCATTCGTTCCATTTCTGCTTTACGCGTGTTCTTTTCATCCTCTATTTCTTTCCTGACTATGCTTATGTCGTCTTCGACATCGTGCCGTTTCCTATCCCTTTCCTCTGTTTTATGTGTTTGAATTTCGGCTTGCGCCGGGTCCACTTCAACTGCCCTGCGTTTCGAGGGGGTCGGCACCGTTTCATCCTTAGATAGTACCTCCCCTGGATTTTCCTGCAATCGGATCGTTCCGCCCTTTTTAGCTACCTCATTTTTTAGACTAGCATTTTCTTCCCTGAGTTCCTCAATTACGTTTTTGTATCTAATGTTATCTCTCTCCAATTGCTCGAGTCGTTTTTGAATTTGCATGATCATGTCGTGTTGACCTTCACTGTTAGAAAAGGCAGTGCCAGACCGCGCACGCTCGCCGGAGGCGGCTGCCGCCCAGCTCACCTTGGAGGCTTTGGGTAGACTGTCGTTACCACCGGGTCCGGCAGCTCGCGTCGCTGTAGTGTCGGTACTGGCGGGAGACGTGCCCTGGGACTTAGGTCTGTCCTTGGCTCGTTGGCGCTCGGCGTTCCTCGACCGAGAGCGGGAGTGAGACCGGGACCGGGAGCGGGAGCGAGAACGCGAGGCGGATCGGCCTCGTCTCTCCCCACGCAGCGCCGAACAGGCGTGTCCACTTTCGCCGTACACCCTATAGCTCTTGTCTGCGTCCTCCTCACGTTGCCTTCTTTCCCACTGGCGTTTCTTCACTATGTAAGGAGTTCTGTACTTGGCTTGGCATTTCCTGTCTCCGGTAGGGTGGTCCTTGCCGCAAAGTCGACATCTGGGCTCACAGCAGTGGTCTTGCGGTGGATCATCACAGCCACAGCCTCTGCATCTTCTACTTTCTGGGTTGGGGCAAACGTCGGATCGATGTCCAAGTCGGCCGCAAGCGTAGCACGTCTCGTACTGTTTCTTGTAGAGCACGCAACGGTGCTCCGTTCCGTTGTAGTATATGTAGCGCGGCACTACACTTCCTTCGAATACGACGATAGCGTGTGCCGTGCTTCCCATCCTCTTCGCGTGCAATAACGTAGGGTTGTGCTCGTTGACGAGGTGTCTCTCAATATCCTCAGGAGAGTCTTCGTCGGGAATCCCACGGATGATGCCCTTGGTTGTATTTTCCGGCGCGGCTGCATATGCCCTCGCTGCGTAATCTTTGTCTCCCATGGTTAGCTTGGAGATTTCACAGTATCTTCTGGCTCTCTCTTCCGATGGAGTGCTCACTACTACAATATTCTGTCTTTCATTTACGCGAAAGATATCGCCTCTGGTTTCCTCTTGGTTCAGTCCGGCAGCGGCACGTATGCTGTCGCCGATCCGAGCAGCACGATGTGTCCTGGTGCTGAAGCCATCTCTAGGGCGTACGATGACCTTGATGTCGTCCACCGGCAGATTCGGTTTTTTGGTCGCCATGCTGAGTCGTCGCACGTTTCTGGCTGCTCTTTTGACAAACGCTTCATCATCGTTGAGCGCGTCAGCGGTCTGCGCAGCAGGGTCAGTGCCCGCGACGCGCGCCTTGCGTTCCTTGTATTTGGCCCGAACCTCGAGCCAGCCATTCTCCTTGCGGACATCTGTCGGCGATATTTCTTCACCGTCTACGTGAACAACTTCCATTGCAGTCGAGGATAAAGCCGTTAAGCGAGTAGCAAAGGGGCGTCGCACTGCTCGCTGGGTTCGGCATAGACGCCGGCCGCGTCTGCAGCGCGAGCGACGGCGTCTACCGGTGCTGCGTTAGGCTTAGTTCGTGTGCCAGTGTGGCACCGCAATAAATGAGCTACAGTGTCCAGAAAAGCGGCTCACCTCCGAAAAACTTGATATAGGCAGGATTCGCTGCCCTTCCAGAAACTGCTGAGTAGAATGCCGTTGATCGAAGATCTGAATTTCTGCCACAAACATAAAACATCCGCGGAACCGACGTGAAACGCGTCCGCACCCTCTGGCCCCCCTCTTGCGCGTCAAAGCCAAGCGGACGTAAAAATTTAATACATTGGTATCCTTCGGATGTCCCATGAACAGCTTCTTAGGACGTGGACGTTCGGACTTTATCCGGACGTCCGAGGGAGTTTCAATGCCCATTGGGCCGTGGGCACGTCGTAGTCATAATGAAATTGAAATAAAAATAGACTCGGCACACTCACTCGTGCGTCCATTCACTGAGACTCATCGAGGCTCAGATAGAGTCGTAAGTCTCAGAGAGCCCAGCAATTGATATTTTCTTCAGTTTGAGTCTGAGTGAGTCTGGTTGAAGAAAATTCTAGTGAGCATGAGTAAGAGTGTATCCGGTTGAAGAAAACTTTCGCGAGTCCGAGTGAGTCTTGAGAGCAAAATGTATTTCTTCAATGAGTGAACTAAACTTTTTGTTGCCGACCTATCTACTCGTCTGGAGCCTTACCTCCAGCTTTATATTGGCTTGCACAATTACTCGTGTCTCTCCACGCATCTATCGCCACACGAGCGTTCACGCGCCACATGGGTACTGATTGATCAAAGGCGTGAGAAGTGAGAAGGGGACCCGTGAACTTCCTTCGCACACTCTTTCTTAGGAAGTTATTCAAACAAATACCTCGTGTGAGTCGTGTATTTTGTACAAAAATGTCCTTACTGGCTTGAGACTACCGATAATTCGTATATGAAGGTACAACATCAATAGGCGCATCGAAGAGCACAAATTACGCGAGGTATTGGTGGTAAAGAACATTCGCGCCATGAACGAAAAAGCCAATTTTATACCAAATAACTTACAGTGGATTCATTAAAGCTAACTCAGATTTTGATGAAACCACGGGTACGAGAGAGGCCGGCTGAAATTAAAGTTTTGTTAGTTTGAGTCCTAGTGAGTCCTGTTAAACAAAACGTTTACTGAAATCGAGCCCGCGTGAGCCAGGTGGCGGACAATTTCGGGTAGTCTAAGCGAAATTCTTGAGTGAGTCGGAGTGAGCTCATTTTTTTTATTTTTCATTCATTTTACCCTCAATCGCACATAGCTTTACAGAGGGGAGTGGGGTACAAAAATAATAAACTATAAACAAGAGCAAACATCGTAACATCAAAATAATAAAGATTACAAGACATGTAAATTTGATGTTAGGCGATACGCTGAATGTATGTGTAGGCACCATCAGAAACATGGGGGAAACAGCGTACAATAATATAAATGTACAATATACACTTCACGCGTCATCACGTAAGTACTACTGTATTGTAGATTGTAGATGTAGCCATGATTGTAGATGTAGTCATGTATTGTAGATGTAGTCATGATTTGACATGGAAACCATGTCCGAGGGAAGGTGGTTCCAGTCGTTGGATGTGCGTGGGACGAAGGAATGATTAAAAGTGTTAGTGCGGCAGCTAATGACGTATACGGTATGTCGATGATCTAAACGACCTGAGTAATAGGCAGGAGTGCTAATGAACTGAGCTTTCAAATGTGGATGATTGAATATCTTGTGAAAAAGTATGAGACGAGATGATTTGCGACGCTATTCAAGTGTTTGTAGTGAAAGGCTGTGTTTCATTAACGCAACACTGCTAGTGCGATGATAGATAGAATGAAGCGTGCTGCGTTATTCTGTACTATTTCAAGCGAGTGAGTTAAGTTCAGTTGAAAAGGGTCCCAAATGGAGCATGCATATTTGAGTTTTGGACAAACTAGTGTTATATACATTGTTAGTTTCACGGCTTGAGGGGCACGGCTAAAGTTACGTCGTAGGTACCCTAGCATACGGTTGCTCTTGTTAATAACATAGGTAATATGATGTTTCCAGTTCAAGTCAGATGTTATATAAATCCCCAAGTACTTATACGTAGTTACAGACTCTAGATCAACGTCGTTTAAGATGTAGTTGGCAGGGCGTCCGGTAGTTCGTGAGATACGTAAAACTTTACATTTGTTAGTGTTGAGGTCCATGTGCCAAGTTCTACACCAGCTGGAAATATAAATAATATCACTTTGCAAAGAACTAGCGTCAGAGTTAGATGAAATTTCTCTAAACAACGCAGGCGTCGGCGAAAAGGTGAATCGAAGAAGTCACAACATCGGGTAAATCGTTAATATAAATAAAGAATAGTAAAGGGCCCAACACAGAACCCTGGGGCACACCAGAAGTAACGGCAGAAGAGGGTGAGCTGTAGTTAAGAGGGTGAGCTGTAACAACGAATTGTGAGCGATTAATTAAGAAAAACTCAATCCAAGCAAGAATGCCGCCATCAATATTAAGGGTCCTAAGCTTATATAGTAGTAGGTGATGATTAATCTTATCAAAAGCCTTCGAAAAAGTCTAAAAAATGCAGTCGACCAGTGAACTCCGATCTAGATTGATATGTTACGAATGGGTAAAACAAAGCAACTTCGTTTCACATGAGAATGACTTCCTAAATCCATGCTGTGACGTGCTAAAGAACAATTTCGATTCTAGAAAAGCGACCAAGTTAGAGAAGATTATGTGCTCCAAAAGTTTGCATGGTATAGATGTAAGTGAAATAGGTCGGTAATTAGTAACAGAATGCTTGTTTCCTGATTTGTGTTGCGGAACCACACTTGCCTCTTTCCAAACGCGTGGCACCACACCTTCACTTAAAGACTGTCGGAATATTTTACACAGGAACATAGATGAGGCATGCTTAGTTTCTTTAAGGATTCTTGTGTTTATATTGTCAACACCACAAGCAGAGGACACTCTGAGTGATTCAATTAGTTTTACAATTTTATGGGCCTCAGTCACTATAACAGACGTTGATGGATCGTTGCGCACTGGTAAAGAGACGGTAGCAGAAGTGGACGATACTGAAAAGTTCCGGACAAAATTTTCGTTCAGACGTGCTGCACATATCTCGGAAGATACGGGAAGGCCGTCCGAGTCAGCAAGTGCAATTTGACTGTCGTTTGTATTTGTAATAGTTTTCCAAAACATTCTAGGGTTGCTGACAAGCATTGATGGCAGAGTGTCCGATAGAAAGTTAATCTTAGCATCCGAAACTGCTGACGAGCAAACTCGCGCAGCTTTCTCGTAGGAGCGCCAGCGTTTCTCCGTACTCTGGAGTTTCGCAGCACGAAACAAGTGTTTCTTTTTGTTAGAAAGTCGCTTTAAGTTTGTATTTTACCAGGGTGAGCAAGAGCTCACAGGTATAGACTTTAAGGAAACAAAGGTGCGAGTAAGTTCGTAGATTTTGTTAACAAACAGATCCGAGTTTTCGTGCACGGTTCTAATATCAAAGTCATGTAGATAAGCGTCGTAAAATAGAGAGTTCGTGGTTCATTGCCTCAAAGTTTGCAGCATTGTAGTTATAGATAACCTTGCTTTTCTTAGTAGCAGTTGGCATGCTGTTGCGTAAGAAAAAATGTAGCAGACAGTGATCGCTGAGACCAGGAAGTGAGTTTAGTGTATGAATGTTGTCGGGCATTGTTTTAAGAATGAAGTCAAGAATGTGCGATGAAGAATTGGTGACGCTAGTTGGGTTGTTCACCATCTGCGTAAAATTAAACAGGTTGCAAGTATTGAGAAAACATTGTCCATTTGAAGAAAATGGTACAACGTCTGGTAAAGATGACGCCCACATTATGGTAGCATAGTTGAAGTCGCCGAGAATAGTTATCGAAGAAGATGGGTACCGCATTGTAATATCATTAATGTTATCGTGAAACTCCTGAACAAAGCTGATGTCTGTATCTGGAGGACGGTAACAGACGCCAAGAACAAGCGTTTTATTATTCACAACCAACCCGCACCATATAACTTCCAATGTAGAAGACACGTTTATAAGAAAGGACTTGAAACGCTTCGAAATGGCAAGCAAAGTACCACCACCTTGTCTTCCATCTCTATCGCGGCGGTAAATGTTCAAGGATGGTTCTTATCACGGCTGCGGTGGCTGATTTTCCGATGGAGGCGGAAATGCTGTAGGCCCGTGTGCTCAGATTTGGGTGCACGTTAAAGAACCCCGGGTGGTCGAAATTTCCGGAGCCCTCCACTACGGCGTCTCTCATAATCATATGGTGGTTTTGGGACGTTAAAACCCCACATGTCATGTCAAATGTTCAACGATTTGGAAATAGTAAGAAGTTAGTTATCGCAAACATGAGCATTCAACCAAGTCTCGGTCACAGCAATCACGTCGGCTTCACAAGAAACGATAATAGCGTCAAAAGCGTCACGCTTTCCCATTATACTGCAGATGTTCGTGTTGAGCACCGAAATAGGACGTGATACGATACTGCCACTTCCCCTTGCTGATTGTTATGAGGAGGTATTAGATGTCCGCGCACGTGACAAAAGTGCGGCATCAGGCAATGAACGTGCGTGAAAGTCATGGCTGTGATAGGAAGTTGAGTGCGTCCCATTTCCGATGCGGGATCCGCTGCCATTACTGCGAGAACGCGCAGTAGTCTCGCGAACAATGCCGGCGGAAGCATCATAAGAATAGTTTCTGTGGGTAACAACGAGCTTGTCGTAACGAAGCTGAAAAGCGGGTCGGCCTGGCAATGATTTTGCATAATTGTGCAGCATCTTGCGCGCTGTTCTTGCAGCCTGACAGTAGTCCTCCGATACAGAGACGTTATGACTTCTCAGCTTAGATCGACGTGCCAGCACAAGTTCTTTTGCTTTAAGGCTTGCAAATTTTACTATCACTGGTCGAGTTTTCTCGCGTATATATGGACCACCTAAAAGATGGGCCTTTTCTACTGCATTCGGGTCAAACTCGGCACCTAGGCTACTCGAGAGCAAGTTGGTAAGTGCCTCTTCAGTAGCTTGCCAGGTCTCAATTTTATCGGGCATACCGAAAAACACTAAATTGTACCTTCGGGCTTTGTCCTCGAGGTCGTTTAGACAGGACACCAACGCGTCATTTGTTTGATGGATGCTGCCGATAGCTTCACTGGTGACCTGCAATTCCTTCTCAATGTCAGCAACCGAGTTAGTCTGCAGTTCAACCGTCGAAAGCCGCCTTTCAATCTCGCATAATTTGCTCGCCACAAGTTGCTGGTTGGCTTTCACCTCGTCGATCGCCTTTGCCAAATTGGACTGCTCAACGGCAGATGAATCACAGCGGGCACTTATCTTCGAAAGCATTGCCATGACTTTTTTATGATGCGCATCAGAAGAAGCTGTGTTGTTTTCGATATCATCTAGTGGCCCAGGGGTCTCCTTTGGAGGCCCTGGATTTGCTTCAACGTCACCGCAACACAAGAGTAGCGAGCAAAGGGCGTTAGTACACTGTCGCGACAAGACGTATAACACCTGTGGGCGTGGAAGCAGCAGTAAACAACGGTTACTTGTCTTCTTAGCATATAATGAATAGGTTTCACCAACCTGTATAACGTGAAAGCGAAGCTCGTAAGCCATTGCCACAGTGGGGCTGCCTCCACGCCCACTAAACCACTGACGTCCGCTGTTGCCGCTTTTGTTGCTTGATAAGAACGATGTCTCTGACGATGACGATGTCCCGAGTGGCCTGGAAGGCTCAGGTGTGTCGGCGCAGGTACTCGGATCCGTAGAAAAGCCGCAGTCTTCTGGAAACTGCATCTGTTTGGCAGGGGTGTCCACCGGCCTTCCGGAATGAACCATAAGCGGCAGCCAGATTAAGACGACCTGTATAACGTGAAAGCGAAGCTCGTAAGCCATTGCCACAGTGGTGCTGCCCCCACGCCCACTCAATTTTGTTTTTTGATCTATGGAAATAACAAAAATACTAATGATGGGGTGGATGTCACTCGGCTTCTGAAATCGTAAAAAATAGTTTAAAGTATATAACACCTGCATCATACCGGTACTTACCTACGAAGCAGAAACACGGAGGCTTACAAACAGGTGAGAATTTAAATTGAAGACGACGCAGCGAGCAATGGAAAATAAAATTATAGGTATATTGTTGAGAGGCAGGCACACAGAATAGTGTGTGAGGGAACAAACGACTGTTAAGAATTTGACCCTATGCAATATTACAGTATTTTCAGCATCTACCAGTGCTTTCCATCATGCAGGGCGACACTGGAAACATTGCACATTGTGCCCAATGTACTAGAGCGTGCTGGGGTCCTGAGATTCACTGTACAGCGTGACCAGTGTCCCCTAGCGCGCTGGGAGGATTGTGTCGCGCTGTACAGTGTTTCGTCTACACACTGGGAACATTCGCGCACCGTGAACATTGTAGAACTTGCTATTGGAGATGCTAAGCCTACAACTAACCGAATATTTTCAAAATATTATTCTATTCTGTAGCCTACACGTATATGGCTTTACTTTTAGTGAGATGACAGATGTGCGTGTTAGCTAAAGCATTTATCTGTCGAGCGCACGCGCACGCACTTTCCCTGAAATGTCAACGAGTGTCGTTAATGTACTTTATAAACCGCATCCAATTAAAGACCTGATAATTCGCGACACACTATGACAGTCAAGACCAACCTACTCTAGCAATCAGTTGTTCCGCTTGGTCCGCAGAAAGACCGCACGTCACCGGCAACTATTAGTTGCTGCAACAGAACCACGGCGTCTGTAGCTTATGGTTTGTGTAGTCAAGGATGCACATATGACCTCACTCGGGTCATTCATTAATATCCACGACTTTCAGCGTGACCGTAACTCATAAAATATGGCTCTAAGCTTTGGCCTAGCTTCGGCTAGACTACATGCGTGCTTCTAAGCGAGAAAAAAATATTGGATACCGGAAATAAACTCCTTAAAAATTTTTAAAAGACTTTTGTTACAGAATGAATAAAAGTTACATATATATTTTTTTTTTCAAGTTTGGCATAAGGGGTAACGTGTCACACTTAGAATGTAAAGTGCGTCAAAGTGATGGAATTTATTCTCGTGCAATCGTCTTTTTTCTAACTTTTATTTTCGCAGTTAGTGTGTTTCAGCCTTATTTACTGCATGAGAATTATTTTTTTTGCGCACTACCGTGAAGTGATAGTCTCAGGGCATGTTTGCTGTTTCTCTTGATTTCTCACGGGAACTAAATCATGCTGTCAAGAAAGGCTGCGTATGGTCTGCTGAGTTGCGTTCCTAAATCCCAACATATCTCGCTTCGAAAGTATGCAGAGAAATATCCTGAAGCACTTCCGTGCTGTGCTTTCTACAGCGCCGACACCAAATCCTAAATGGAGTGCACGGCGGTATTCTGTCTGGCACGCAATCAAGTTACGTCGAATATAAGGCAACTCCGTGCTATGCTCGGATAGTGTTGCTGAATAACCAAATAGTCAAGACCGTCACCTGTGGGTTGGGGTTATGCGGTTCCGAGTCTCACTTCGTGAAACATTTCTTTTGCGTATTTATTTTTTCAATCACTTCGCTTGCCCACGTGAGCGTGATGCGGGAGATATATGCATGCTCAAGGGATGCCCTAGACTAGTTTCGTGCGTTTCATTTGTGTTTAGAAATCCCGAGTTTGGGGCTTTGGTAATGTGCATGTTAGTGGAAGGCATTTTGGGTGTGAGCCCAAAAAGACAAGCAGGAAGGAACGTCTAAGTTAAAACCTCGCCGGAGTGAAAGGGTTTTTTTCCTTGTGTTAAAGAAAAAAAAAGTGTTTGTATCACTGAGTTGTTAGTAGGGGACTGCGCGGGCCGATTTGTCTGGCCAGGGCCCGGCCCGGCCCGAAAATGCCATGCTCCGGCCCGCCTGAACCCGGCCCGGTGTTCTTATAGAAGTCCCGCACCAGGTCTACGCCCGAAAAGTTTCGGCCCGGCCCAGCCCAGCGCATTTCATTGAATTATGCCTTGAACACAAAAGAGGCACTGTCCGATTTTCGGTCACTGCGAAGGTACCTGCCACAAATACGGTATTTTATTCTAGATTGTTTCGAGAACTTATTTCAGTGTCATGAATTTCACTGGTACTGTGCGTAACTACGAATAATTACGCCCATAACACGTTAGGAAAATCATTCAAGGGCGATTTAAATTATAACTGGAGTCATAGATGGCTGCTTCACATACGAAGTGCTAAACACGCAGTCTCATTCTTGCATTTAAAAGAACGACACTAAAATATATTACTACAGAAGGTAAAAAATGACAGAAATATATACTTTGAGTTTACGTAAATTGCATACGAGCTGGAGCTGTTGAGCAGAAGTAATGTTTCTTATGACATGATTTATTGCACAATGAAAAAAAAAAACCCTGTTCTAGCTGCTTCTGGGAAGAATACATAAAATATATAGCTCCAAAGACAAAATGGGCTTCGGATTTACTGCGCAAGCTGTCTAACCGTAAATACGGGTTAGGAAAGCATGCCTTGTTATTGTTGTACAAGAAGTACAAGTGTCCAATCGTGGAATTCGCATGCATACTGCTCTCTGGCGGCCATGTTTAAAAACAAAACCTCTGGTTTTTTTCTTGAAGCGAGCATTAGGCGATGCGAAGATGTCTGGGACTCCCCACGCTTTGTGCCTATCTGTGTGCTGTAAATCAAGTGCGCCTCCCTACACTATTTTGTTGATTCCTCCTTTTAACGCTACAAGCATTTTTAACGATTATAGCTTACTAGCAAAGAGATCTGAATATGCCTTCATCACATATCCAGACGCCATCTTTCATGCTCATTGGCCACGGTTTTAAACATCCCAGTAATGTTTGCTCAAAAGAATCTAGAAAGTATAAATGGGGAATTAGAAATGTAATTGAATGTAATAATTTGGATGATAATATCACGATAGAACATAATAAAATTGCCCCCGGAATATAATATACAGTCTCTCAGATCCTCAAATAGCTGAATAAAAGATTACATAGTTTAATCCGAAGCAACTATAATAGCCAGAGATGCTTCTGTGAATAATGAAAAATCAGGCATAGGGAAGTGCCTCTGATTTGCTTGGCTGGTCCTTCTTAGCGAGGCTGCCTGATTTTGCTGCTGTTTTACAGTGAAAGCTGTTACGAGATCACAACTCGGGTCTCGTGGCAAGGGCTCTCGTGCAGCGCCGTAGTTGTTCACCGCTGCCGCCGCTGCCACCACCGCCGTTCTCCGCCCACAAATCACGAATATTGAAAAAGAAAAAAACGTAGTACCAACGGTACAGCTGGGCTTGACCTGGTGCGCTGGGTGTCAGCCCAGTATTCTACCACTGAGCTGGCAAACTTGCCTTAGGCAGGCTTGATGTCAAAAAAGCAATCGCTTTCATACTGCTTGTACAGCCTTTTAAAACACTGAAAGAACAAGCAGTAGTCGCACAATGCGAACAGCGTAAGGAGTGGGTCGTCTAATGCTTGAACCCATTACAAAAACTTGTTTTTGTTCAGCTATTAACTTTGCCGCATAAAAACTTCAGGCATAATTCCTCATCATCGTCAGCCACTGCATGAACAATTGGCACAAAATTCCTCGCAATGTTTAGCGGATACCACGCTTCTCTGAAGAGTGACGAAAAATAGCATAGCGAGTCCTGGCCTATCATTCTAAAATTTTTATTATTAATGTTGTAGTAGGCTTCAAGCAAGTGTGCTCGCAGCAGCTGCTTCGATGAGTGCTTAAAAAAAAGGCTATGAAATGCCGCTGCCGTAGCTACCCCTGTGACTGTGCTTCGCCTTCCGCGTTGGCCTGGCCTTTTTTTTTTTCTGAAGCTGACTTGTGGCGCATGTTTTAGAGCTTCGAAGATACCTTCAAATGAAAACAGAGCAGTCATAATGACATATTTTCTTAAGGAATACGCAGCTCTTACAGCTTCTAAAAACTGTCGAAATCTAAGCACATTCTTAGGATTAGTACCGCCGCAGTTGAAACACGCAAATTTACTTTGGGTTAACTTTCCAGTTCATTGCGGATTAGGAATATACGCGCTGGCCGATTTCTTAGCATGAGCGTCGCTTGATGGTCCAACCATTTCTGTATTTGCAGAAGTAGAATTTATTACCGTGACGACATATAGAAAATCAGAAGTTTGCTCAGATAGAAACGATAACTAAATGAAAATCGAATATGATAAGGTCAAGTTTCTATAGCGACCTGAGTGGAGTAAGTCCGGAAAGCTCGAATTTATAATTACTAAATCTCGAAGCCTTGTCTCATCTCTTAATCTATATTTACGCAGAGCCGGTTAGCTCATATCATTTCTCAGTGCATGCTGCAAAATTTTAGAAACCATCGATCATTATTATTTATAATGTTGTCGACTTTTTTACTAGGAAAATGGCTTCTAGGTATTTCCTTTTTGAAGATAGGTACTAGTTTCACGATAGAAACCGTGCTCGATTTTTTTTGTCTCTGTTTTGGAACATTGCCACAGGAACGCAACCAGGGCGGTTTGCGATTTTATTCAAACTACTAATGAAATCCCATTGCGAATCTCCATGCAAATAAATATTGTTGAAGTAACGATAAAAAGTATTTTATGCATAGACGATGAATAATATGGTGAAGTAAACGCAGCAGTCTGGTCAGCTAAAAATTTCAGTATTTGTTTTTTTCTTCTATCATTTCTATCTGTCAGATTTAACAGTGTTCGTGTTTCATGCTTTTATGCTTTTTTATAACAAACTTATTCATGAGTGGTATGGTGGTGCTCATGATAGATCACGCCACATTTTCTTGGCTGATTCCCGGAGTGAGCATGTGCCAAAATATACAGGAATCAAATCAAATTAGTGCTACATATTGCCGTGCTACATAAATTAAAGCATGCAGTCGTGTTTACTAATCGGCGAGTTGATGTACTGAACACACATTTTCATGTACAAAACAAGAATGTTGTCCGACCCACACTTCTTCCCTGGGTCGCCACACCACAGTGCCACCAGTGATCTGTCAAAACGAGCCATATTCAATAGCCACAATCCTCGCTGTTCTTTGAAGATACCTATCATGCCGTCCTCGTGTAACAGCCTTCGATCTTTAAAAGTGTTCTGTCTTAAAGCGAGACCGCGCTAAGGGCTTCCAAAACAACTTTTTATTAGAGCAGCGAAATGAACCAGCTGTTATGCGCTGCCTGTCAAATGGGACGTGTAGCGTGTCCGGACACCCGACCGAAAGGGCGAGAACGGGTTCTCTAGTCACAGAAGGGCAACGGCTACGGTGCGAACACGGGAGGAAGTCTGCCTGTCTGTTGCCCTCGGTTGTGCTTTCACGCTTGCAGCTCGCACCCGCGGAAATGAACGAGAAAGAGATGTGTGTCAGAAGGAAAAAAGTGGAGACTGTAATGAAGAAAACGTGAAAGGCAAAGAAGAAGACAACTTTCAAGAGGGCCAGTGCACGCGTGGAAGTTCACGTGGATCAGGCATAATTTAATGCTTCAGTAGGCTTCATTTCAGAAGGCGCCAACATTTATGTCGACAAAAGAATTGAATAATAAGTTCGAACAGCAATGCTAAGCAGGGTACACGATATGTATGAGACTAGCTAGGACCTGATACGGGATGACTTAGGCCCGAGCCCGACCTGAGCCCAAAGCTGACAGGCCCAAGCGCAGCCCGGTCTCGACCCAACAATCCTTTACACAGCCCAACCCGGCTCACGGGCTGGGCCCGTGCAGTGCTCTAATGGTTAGGACACTCACCTTCGGCTAGAGGGTATGTGGCTTGGAATCCTGCTTCGAGAACTGTTTTTGTGGCGAAGATTTTTTGTACTCCTTAAAACCTTCTGGTCATCTTTCACTGTCTCTCTCTGTCTTTGTATTTGTTTTTTGTGTTATTACAAACAACGCCTTCAGTGGTGAGTAGCACGATTTACCCGAATTTCATGGCACAAAGCCATTCGCTAGGATGATAGTTTCCGGGCACGGTCACACATATTCCGCTGAGCTCAATGAGCCTCGCTGTTGAAGCATGCGCTGATAAAAACACATCTCATTCATTCTTAAAACTTATGGTGCAGGCGAACGTAGCACTGGGTGAAGGTTACATGACAACAGCGGGCACCATACGGCACGACAAGAAAGCCGGCCGACTGCCAGATCGACACAGGGTCTACGACTGCCTCAACAAGTGTGACAAGAATCCGCCTTGTGCGTGCGTCAGGTATGACAATCACGATTGCAATTTTTGTGAAATGTCGTCCTGTTATATTTTTGATGATTAGCTACGTGATCCGTATTTGCCATGGATTGTAATACAGCAACAATACACACATGCGTGGAACCAGAAGTATTAAATTGTATATCTTTAAAAGTCGGTTAACGGATTCAAAATGAAAAAAAAACGATATTTAGAGGAGAATAAAGGTGGTAAAAGGCAACTGCTCTTGGATATTTATTCAAAAAGTACGAGGCTATATCTACCAGGTAGGGAGAAATTTCAGGACTAAACAGCGCAGATGCGGAAAAAAGCGAACGAAACGCACAAGGAAGAGTGGTGATTGGCATCTGGGAATTTACTGAAACGTAACCCTTGCATACACGAGGAGTGGTGGTGACTGCCAACTGAGCATATAAAGAAAGGTAACTATTGCAGACTGACTAAGATCAAAAGAATGTGTCCATGAAGTAAAGGTAATACACTCACTCATGAAAGACACTGTACATTTAAGGGCTCGTTTCATTTGTAAGGCACAACACTGATGGAAACAGACAATAATGATAGGGGATGTATAAGGCATGTCATTAGAGGTAATTGTAACGTAAATGTGAAGAAAAGTGGACGAAAATATAACATGCCGTGGGCAGGGATCTAACCTGTGACCTTAGAATAATGCGTTGAATGCTATAACAAATGAAGTACCACGGCAGCTAGCTCCCCGTCCACTTTTTGGGGTATATATGTGCATTTCGACATGGAAGCTTCAGCTAGTGCCACCTTTTGCCATTATGGCGAGTATGGATTGCTCTTTCAAGCGTGTTCAATATTCCCTCGCATACCCCCTCATACCGCAGGGGTGCCTGCGCAAGTAGGCGTTTGGTGTGTAGCGACACCACGAACCCGAGCTAACGGGGGAGTTTCGACTCCCTCCCACGCCTAGCCGTGCATGGCTTTGCCATGTCCGAGGAAAAGGGGATCCTGGGGGTTGAGCCGACGCTGGGTGATTGGACCGTTAAGGCCCCCCGGCAGAGGCAACACACCCCTTTGGCCCCGGCTTCACGTAGACGGCACCCCTGAGCTGACCCACCCAGGGGAATCGGCAGTCGCCTTTTCCGATCTCTCTCTCCCTACATCTTCGTCTTTATCTCTTACTATTTATCTGTCCTGTCTTCTACTCTCTTCCGTTTACATCCAAACTTCCTGGCGGCTAGGGTTAACCCTGTGCAAATAGCCTACCTTGGTCTAGGCGCATTGGGTTATAGTGGCGTTGTACGGCTGGCGTCTGCAGGTTTCAGCATTTGTAAACTTGTAGCGTCCCCTCGTTTGGCTCCGTGGTGGGTGGCCGCCAACGCTGCTGAACAACAATAAGGAAGACATGCATGGAGCATTCCCACTACTGTCTGATCGTACCGGCTTAAAGCCGGCACGCACCGATGATCTCACCAGAGAAGGATTGGCCACCCTGGTGCAGTATCTGGCCACCCCCTCCCGTAGGCATTCGTCAATTAACTCACGGCCCTCAGTCCCCACCAGCTGCGGAGCAACTGACCACGGCGGCGGTCAGATCTGCAAAGCAGCAGAGGGTGCTAGGAATCTCTGGATACGGACAGGCCACCATTGGAACTTGAACTTAGCAACGTTTAACGTTAGAACGTTATCTAGTGAGGGAAGTCTAGCTGTATTATTCGAGGAGCTAGAAGGCATTAAATGGGATATAATAGGGCTGAGTGAGGTTTGGAGGACAGATGAGGCCTATACTGTGCTACAGAATGGGCACGTCATTTGCTATCGGGGCTTGGCAGACAGAAGAGAACTGGGAGTAGGGTTCCTAATTCACAAAAACATAGCTGGCAGCATAGAGGATTACTATAGCATTAATGAAAGGGTGGTAGGCATTGTAATTAAACTGAATAAAAGATACAAAATGAAGGTAGTACAGGCTTACGCGCCTACATCCAGCCATGATGACGCTTCAGTTGAAAGCTTCTATGAAGACGTGGAATCGGCAATGAGTAAGGTGAAAACACAGTATACTATAGTAATGGGCGACTTTAATGCAAAGGTAGGGAAGAAGCAGGCTGGAGCCCAGGCAGTAGGAGATTATGGCATCGGCACTAGAAACGCCAGAGGAGAGCTACTAGTAGAATTCGCAGAACGCAATAATTTGCGTATTTTGAATACCTTCTACCGAAAACGAGAAAACCGCAAGTGGACATGGAGGAGCCCTAATGGCGTAAATAAGAACGAAATAGACTTTATAATGACTGCACACCCAGGAGTGGTGCAGGATGTGGAAGTGGTTGGCAAAATAAGATGCAGTGACCATAGAATGGTACGGGCTCGAATCCACCTAGACTTGAAGAAGGAACGACAGAAACTGATACGCAAGAAGCCAATCAATGAGCTAGCACTGAGAGGGAAAGTACAGGAATTCAGAGTGTCACTGCAGAACAGGTACTCTGCTCTTAGCGAAGAAACCAACCTTAACGTAGATACAATGAATGATAATCTGACGAGTATCATGACGGAGTGTGCAGTGGAAGTTGGAGGCAGGGTAGCTAGACAGGACACCGGCAAGCTTTCCCAGGAAACGAAGAACCTAATTAAGAAGCGTCAAATCATGAAAGTGTCAAGTACAACAGACAAAATAGAACTGGCAGCGCTTTCGAAGTTGATTAATAGACGTAAAGTATGCGATGTAAGAAGGTATAACATGGAGAGAATTGAGCACGCTCTGAAAAACGGAGGAAGCGTCAAAGCAGTGAAGAGGAAACTTGGGATAGGCAAAAGGCGGATGTATGCAGTAAGGGACAAAGAAGGCAAAATAACTACCAATATGGATAGGATAGTTAAAATAGCGGAGGAGTTTTACAGAGATCTGTACAGTAGCCGAGACAACCACGACCCTAATACTATAAAAACTAGCAGTAACCCAGACGACACCCCACCGGTAATGATAGAAGAAGTCAGAAAAGCTTTGGAGAGCATGCATAGAGGCAAAGCTGCTGGTGAGGATCGGGTAACATCAGATCTGCTGAAAGATGGAGGACAGATTGTGTTAGAAAACTAGCCACTCTATTTACGAGGTGTCTCCTGACGGGAAAAGTACCAGAGTCTTGGAAGAACGCTAACATCATCTTAATACATAGGAAAGGAGATGACAAGGACTTGAAGAATGACAGGCCGATCAGCTTGCTCTCTGTAGTATACAAGCTATTTACAAAGGTAATTGCTAGCAGAGTAAAAAAAAAGCATTAGAATTCAATCAACCAAAGGAACAAGCAGGATTTAGAACAGGCTACTCAACAATTGACCACATTCATACTATTAATCAGGTAATAGAGAAATGCTCAGAGTATAACCAACCACTATACATAGCCTTCATAGATTACGAGAAGGCGTTTGATTCAGTAGAAATATCAGCCGTCATGCAGACACTATGGAATCGGGGCGTAGATGAAATATATATAAACATTCTGGAAGAAATCTACAGGGGATCAACTGCTACCATAGTGCTTCATAAAGAAAGCAACAGAATTCCAATAAAGAAGGGTGTAAGGCAGGGGGACACAATCTCCCCAATGCTATTCACTGCGTGCTTACAGGACGTTTTCAGAAGCCTAGAATGGGAACAGTTAGGGATAAGAGTTAATGGAGAGTACCTCAGTAACCTGCGCTTCGCCGATGACATTGCATTGCTGAGTAACTCAGGGGACGAATGGCAACTCATGATTACGGAGTTAGACAAGGAGAGCAGAAAGGTGGGTCTTAAAATTAATCTGCAGAAAACGAAAGTAATGTACAATTACCTCGGAAAGGAGCAGCGCTTTGCGGTAGGTAATAGTGCACTTGAAGTTGTAAAACATCATGTCTACTTAGGGCAGGTAATAACCGCAGAGCCTAACCACGAGATTGAAGTAACTAGAAGAATAGGAATGGGGTGGAGCACATTCGGCAGGCACTCTCAAATTATGACAAGTAGATTGCCACTGTCCCTTAAGAGGAAGGTATATAACAGCTGTATCTTGCCGGTACTTAGCTACGGAGCAGAAACCTGGAGACTCACAAAGAGGGTTCAACTTAAATTGAGGACGACACAGCGAGCAATGGAAAGAAAAATGGTAGGTGTAACCTTAAGAGACAAGAAGAGAGCAGAGTGGATTAGGGGACAAACGGGAGTTAAGGATATCATAGCTGCAATAAAGAAGAGGAAATGGACATGGGCCGGGCATGTAGCACGTAGACAGGATAACCGCTGGTCATTAAGGGTCACCAACTGGATTCCCAGAGAAGGAAGCGGGGTAGGGAGAGACAGAAGGTTAGGTGGGCAGATGAGATTAAGAAGTTTGCGGGTATAAATTGGCAACAGCAAGCACAGGACCGGGTTAACTGGCGGAACATGGGAGAGGCATTTGTCCAGCAGTGGACGTAGACAGGCTGATGATGATGATGATGATACCACCTCAGCGCATCAAGTCTGCCAGAACGAGGCCCTTGTTATGAATGAAAGAGGCTTTACCTCATTTGTTTTGATTTTGCTCCATATTTCTTTCACTTGCTGTATTAGTCATTACGCTCTGTATTTGTATAATTAACCAAGGGTCCCACTACAGTCTCCTACTTTAGGTTTCTCGCCTATATATAGCTTGATGTTGTAGCATTTTGTTTTAAAAAGAATTATTTGAAGCTCAAGCTGAAAGAAAGTGTAAGTTTAAGGTCTCGTTTTCTTCGTTCGACACAATATTATTGAGAACTAACCAACAACGAACAACAATTTTGGTAGGTCGTGGCTGTCCCTGCTACTGTACGTATCTCTGAAAGATTACTCTACCATTCTAATTATCTTATATTTATTGGTAGTTAATTTGACTTCCTTGTCCCATAGTGCATACATATGGTTTTTGCTTATTCCAAGTTTCCTCTTCTACGCTTTCACACTTCCTCCGTGGTTCGGAGATTGCTCAATTCTATCCATGTTATACGTTCTTACAAAGGATACCCTACACTTATGAATCAACTTCGCAAGATCTGCCATTGCTATTTTATCTGGTGTGTTTAAGGATTTCATGCTTTCAAGTTTCTTATTGAAGTTCTTCGTCTCCTAGGATAGCTTGATTGTGTCTTCTTTAGCTATTTTACCTCCAACTTTTACAGCAGACTCCATAATGATGCTCTTCAGATTATCCTTAATTGTGTCAACGCTAAGGCCGGTTTCCTCGAAAAGAGCCGAGTACCCGTTCTAACGCGATACTTTGAATTTCCTGGGATTTCCCCTCAGGTCTGCCCCGCCGCGGTGGTCTAGTGGCTAAGGTACTCGGCTGCTGACCCGCAGGTCGCGGGTTCAAATCCCGGCTGCAATGGTTGCATTTCCTATGGAGGCGGAAATGTTGTAGGCCCGTGTGCTCAGATTTGGGTGCACGTTAAAGAACCTCAGGTGGTCCAACTTCCCGGAGCCCTCCACTACGGCGTCTCTCATAATCATATGGTGGTTTTGGGGTGTTAACCCCCACAAATCAATCAATCATCCCCTCAGGTCTAGCTTATCGATTGGCTTCTTGCATATCAGTTTCTCTCTTTCCTGCTAGGCGAATTCAAGACCTTACCATTCTATGGTCACCGCATCATAGCTTGAGAAGCACTTCGGCATCTTGCACAATTCCTGCGTGTGTATTCAGTATAAATTCTATTCGTTTCTTACTTTCACTATCACGGCTCCTTCATGTCGTGTCCACTCACGGCTCACTCGTTTTCAATAGAAAGTACTCAAGATGCGTAAATAATTGCATTCTGTGAATTCTTCTAATAACTCCCCTTTGGCATTGCCAGTATTGATTAAAGACTTCCCTACTGCCTGGTCTCGAGCCTCCTTTTTCCTTACCTTGGCAATAAAGCCGCCCATCAGTAATGTGTACTGTGTTTTTACTTTATTTGTTGCCGATTCTTTGTCTTCAAAGGAGCTTTCAACTAGTATGTCAACATTCGTAAATGCAGGTTTGTGCCATATTAATGTTGTATTTGTTATTAAGCTCAAATACGATACCTGCCACTGTTTCATTAGTGATATTGTAGTCCTCTATATTACTAGCTATATTCTTGTGGGAAAAAAACCCCACCCACAGTTGTCTTAGCCACGATAACAAAGGACGTGCCCATTCTGTCGCACTATATATGCCTCATCTGTCCTAACCTCTGTTAGCCCTACTACAACCCATTGAATACCCTATAGTTCAGCCACTAGCACAGATAAATTGGCCCCACCACATAACGCTCTAGCGTTGAACATCGCCAAGTTCAGGTTCTAATGAATGCCGGGCTGGACCCATATATAGCACCTTCTCCTGCGTCACAGATCTGACCACCGCTTTGGTCCGTTGCTTCGTGGCTGCTGGGGGCTTAGGGCCGAGGATTGATTGCCATATCCGTGTGGGAAGTAGGTGCCCATATTGCATCAGGGTGGCCAATCGTTCTCTTGGTAGAGAGTACGTTACCGGTGGTGGTCATCAGTGAGGCCGCATCTCGGGTCATTTAATGTACTTCCACCATAACCTGGATATGGTGCGATAAACTATTTTTAATCGGCAAGCGAATCACTTTTTTAATACGACGTGGAATTGCGCGGTACCGGGATACAAAGCATGAACCTCTTGCATTCAAGGCTGATACTCTGACCACTAAGGTATGGCTGCGTTTCTTATTCGGCTTAAGTTTCCTTAATCACACACTTTATACACTTGCAAAATAAAGAACACTCACAAATCTAAGCAGCAGCCGCTGCAACCTGCTCTCTTGGAGTCTCCGGCGCGGCTTTCTTCAGGCCTTCTCGGAAACGTCCCGACACGGCGCCAGAGACAAAACAGGAAGGAACAATTAGAAGTCCACGTTGAACGAACCTAGTCGGGTGATAGCTTCAAACACGGACACAAATCGCGGGTGGTCTTCACCGAGTTCAAGCTCGTTGACAGCCGTCTGCCAAAAGAACATTGGTTAGAACTAAACTAAAAACACACAGGAGGCTACCGCGACATCTCTGAGCACTCCAGCGGTCAGTTTCCTACGCATGTCCTGAGGAGAAGCTGACGCAGAGCCGCCTGTGTTCCTTGTAATGGCAAAAAGCATCTCGCCTTAAAAAAGACGACACTGCTACACAACAAAGTCGACAAAAAGCTCAAAGACACCGCCACAAAGCTCTTGGTGAGCTCTTCGGCAGAGAATGCGCTAAGATTTCGAAAAAATATTTGATCAACGTGCACGCGACACGTCCCCTCTAAGAACTAAGAGTGTCCCCACTCTTGATAGGCTGCAAATGAACTGAATAGCCATAAACAAAATCATAATAAAAAATGAACCATAAATTATATAAGGCCATAAAGCTGGCCCGAAAAGAAACGAAACATGTTTCGTAAAGTTACAAGAAAAGCTCACATTCTGATATCTTGTAAAATAGGCGATAAGCGAGTGAATGAAGGTAAAAAAAAGCATCTTTCATCTGCAAAGTACCAAACCACTTATATGAAGTGGCGGAGTGCACGGGCTCAAAAATGTGAAAACATCCTCAAAAGAACAAACTAGAATAAGGTAAAGTGTATTTAGCATTCTTAGTTATACATCTCTGTAGGATGGCACACACAAACCTACACATAATTATAAAAGCGGGTATTTAGTCCACTCGCGCAAAATTACTGGCTGTGTATAAATCTTGAAGGCACTGTCACTAGCCCACAGTCTTTTTGGTTCAGAGTCGTGTGACTGGTCTCTGCACTGGGCATACGGACTTGTGCAATGCCCAGTGTGACCATGGTCACACGCGAGCGGAACAACTGCACCACACAGCGGCACTGTGATGTCAGTATGGGCCTAATACTCGCGTCATCTTCTCTCTCGTCATCCGCGTCATCGTCAAGATATGAATGGGAGCGACAAATTTACAAGCGCGCTTTTCCTTCCACTGCAGTCCTCGACATCCCAGTTGTTATTGACTGTTTGTCGGTGAAGGCGAGGTGGTTCATGACAGTGGTGGAGGACCTTTGTGGTTTTGCCTCTCGCTCGTGAGGACGTCCACACGTAGAGCTGCGCAGGGTAAAACTCTTCACTCCGCCGTCGAGTATCGTACGTTTTCTTTTAAATGATGGGATATCAAGCACGTTATCTTAGTAGTAAAGAAGGTTGCAGAGATGCAGTTTCGATACAAACTAATTGGCATGCGAATTGCCAAATACTTGATCACTTCGCTCGTACGCCCGATCAAAAATACTTTCCGTAGTAAGTGGTCATACAGTATTTAGCGTCTGTTACCAGCCACCAAACAACAACTTCATAAAATTTCGAGACCTATACCATCAATTTCTACCAGATATTTCTGATGCGAAGTACGAGTTGATATCTGCAGGCGATTTTATTATCTATATGAGCAATAGCAATGCAACTAATAATAACTTTGAAAACAATATCCACTCGAGCAGTTTCATTAATGTCAGTAAGCCAACACGTATAACAACCAATCCCCAGTGTGTATTACATCTATTCATTACAAACCGCTCACAAACACGTGTGGAGTCAGCTGTCTTATCATGTCTTATTAGCGATCAATTGCCCACATTTTTGTGCTCAGCGATACGGTGCGAGCGTGCATATACCACCAATTTTATTAGTCGTTTGCAGAATCGACCCTCAACTCCTTTCGTGAAACACTATGTAAAAAGAACTGGGATGTAATTCACAGAGCCAGTAACGTTGAGCAAGCGTATGTTTCATTCATTGAAGTATTCAAGTAGTATTAGTAGTAGAAAACTTCATTACGTACATAATCCAGACAGGCTGTAACTCCAGTGCCCACTGAAATATACAGGGTGAAGAGCGAAGTCTGTCCGGTAGGGTGGTGCCCCTATTTCAGCGCCCCACAGGCGCGAGCCAGCCGTGCAGTTGTGTGTATTAGTCGCAGCTTATCCACCAGGGCTGGGCTAAACAGCAGCGCCTCCCATTCCTCTCATGTGCCATTGCAGTCGTGTTCTTCATCGTGCTTTGCACACTCCCACGTGATGTGAAAGAGTGTTGGGGTGGCCTCACACCAGGGGCTTATATCTCTGTACAAGCAAATATAATAAATGTACTTTTATATTAATGTGCATAAGAAAAACAGAAAAGTCCGCAAAGGACAAATAACGCCAGAGTTATGCAATGATAATAGAGGAAAAGACCAGGTATAATAAAATTTCATCACTTCTCGTCGTCCAGAGGATTAGGCTGTGTTTGAACAATACAGAAATGAATTAAATAAGAAGCTTCAATTAGCAAGGAAAGAACACTACGCATCCGTTTTGGAATATGTTGAATGCCTTACTCAATCCAGACCGAGCACAGTGTGACACATATCATTTGGAAGTGGGAGGTAAGAAGCTTTGTGGGGGCTCTACAGGCTAACTCATTCACTCATCTTCCTAACGAATGTAGCCATTGACCAAATATTCATCTCATGTACTTGTTTATTCAAAACAACAATCTAACAACGCCCTGTTCTTTCACCCTGTGATGTCATGTGAGGTATCAACTATACTTAAAAGCTTGAATAGTGTTGTAGGGGTGTCATCGACGGTGTCTAGAGATGACCAATTTCTTGCAGATATCCTAGTACCTGTTCTTGTTTATGTATGCAATCTTTTTTTTTTGAATACTTCGGTTTATCCCAGTAAAATCCAAAAGGCAAATGAAGTCATGCATAGAAAAGTAGAAAATTAGAACTATTTTTGTTTTGCCAATTTTCCAAACAGTGTTCGAGAAGCCTATACATTAAGGAACCATAAAATTCATCAAAAAGTGCTCACCGAATCAAATTTGGTTCTGCAAAAATACAGCCACAGAGCTGGCATTGCTTCAACAGAAAGAGTATTTTAACGCAGTACGAAGAGAAACAAATAACTGATAGGGGGTTGTCGTTGATTATATCAAAGCGTTCGACTTGATTAATCATGAAATTCAAGTAAAGGAGCTTAGGTATTATGAAATAAGAGGTTATGCACTTGAACATGCGGTCATACTCAAGCAACTGGCAACAATTAGTTGACATCAATAAGAAACGTTTATACGCGCTAAGGGTACACTGCGGAGCTCTGCAAAAGAGCATACTAGGTCTTCTGTTGTTAATTTTTTATAATAATGATGTTTTATGTATCACTTTTAGAGGAAAGTTCACTGTATATGCCGACGACACCAGCCTTTTGTTGCGACTTCTAAAAAACGTTGACTCCCACATGCGGACTGATGTAGTTTGTGCAGATTTCAAGAAAGCTTTCGATAAGGTTTTCCACCGCAAGTTGCTTTTTAGCTTGATAGATTAGGTATAAGCGAAGAAGTTTTAAAATGAATAGAAGCTTATTTGTCAATGCGTCAACAAGCAGTAAGAATTGAAAACTGTACTTCAAGACCACTACACGTGTACTCAGGCGTACCCCAAGAGTCTGTTTTAGGACCAATTCTTTTTCTGACATTGGTAATGATATATATTCAATAGTTGAGGCGCCCTATTAAAAAGAAACTGTTTGCAGATGACTGCTTGCTTTATTCTCCAGTGACTTGGGAAAGTGAGAAAATTATTCTGAACAGGGCACTTGCAGGCATTAGATGTGTAGTACAAAAAATGGGACATGGAAATAAACTACGGCAAGACATCATTCACGAATAATCATTCAGGAGGGCGGGAACAGTCTTTCATGTATCACATCGGAAATCAACCTTTAATTATTGCCACTTGTTTTAAATACCTAGGAGTTAGTACCATGTACGAATTACGCAGTGGCACTCACATATAGATAACATCTGTTCGAAGACGAATAAAAAGTTTGTTTCCTCAAAAAAAAAAGGCTGGAACATGCCACACCGGACGTGAAACTAACTGCTTACAGAACACACGAGACCAGTCTTAGAGTACGCTAGTATTATCTGGTGACATCACTAGCAGGTTCTGTTGACTAAAGTTGTAAGAGTACAAAAATTAGCAGTCCGCTTCGTATGTGGTGAATACCGACGCACACACTCGGTCACAGCCCTGTTAGAGTTATGCGAGCTTGAGTCTTTGGAAATATCGTATACGCAAACAACGCTGCCAATTTCTTTTTGAGATTATATGCAGGCAAACAAAAATAAACAAATATTTTTATCTTCAGCAACTTGGAAGGCCATTTGATTGCTTACTTGGTCGGTTGTTCAACAAACGACGTCAGTCAACTTCAGAGATGCGTTAGACAGCTTTCTCTGCATTATTAATCGCCAACTTCTGGTGTCAGAACTTGTGTCTCGATTTTTAATCGACGCAGTCACTGCTGTTTGTTCCTTCCTTCCTGTTGCTGATTATTCATCTGTTATTCGTATGTGCTCTTGAATACTGCTTTATTGGGTGAATATTATGTATTATGTGCTCCCTCCCTGTAATGACCCCAAGCACGGAGTTGACAGTATCAAACAAATAAATAACAATCATATGAACACTCTCGCCTGGATTTGGCCACTGGTGTCGACGTCGACGTGGGCGTCGCCGTCACAAACTGCATATGGATACGTGTCTACATATAAGAAAACGCAAGAAAGTAAAAAATTCAGAAAAAGACTCGGGCACGCGGAATCGAACTTGTGTCTTCTGAAACGTGAGTGCGAGCAGTGGCGTACCAACTCTTTCTCTTTTGTGAGTGAGGAGGTGAACCTACCTCACCCGTGTATATATAATATATATATATATATATATATATATATATATATATATATATATATATATATAATCAGGAGAGATCTTTATCGACGCGCTCGCACTTCGATATAAATTTGTATACACAGAGGTGACACGACGCGCACTATTTAGGTAGCCACTAAATTCAATCACACTTTAACAGGTCGAAAAATGGCGCCCTTTGCCCAATTTCTGCGTCCATTATGTGACGCTTATCTTGCCATCACGCCTCTGTCACAGATTATGCTTTGGCAGTTAACATCTACAGATACCACAAAAGTTTAATAAATTCATCATGAATGGAAGTCGTCGGCATGAAGATGTACAAAGCGTCAACGAGAACACATCCGCGTTGAACGGAGCTATAGCTGTCAAACACCAAAACATACATTCGGCAAACCCTCGATCTTTTATCATTACTTAGTAAAAATTTAATTACCTCTGTAAAGGCACGTTTTACTGTCGTGTTATATGCCGATTCTCATGATGGAGGGGCCAACCATGATTTTTTCAAGGAATTATTGCTCCTATATTTATTCACAAGTATTACACTTTCTTGCGTATGATCAAGCATGTCTGTAATATAATTTGCTTTATTTGCTAATAGTCTGATTACTGTTTCTGTCACGTGCAATAAACAATAATATTGCTATTGTTACATACCTGTTGTTAGCTGACTATCAACGCCTCAACCCTTTTCTTTAAAAATGTAAAAATTGTGGTGTTAGGGGCATAGTACATTGTTTACATTAATGTATTTGTACCGAAATTTTTTAACGGGCCCCCAGGTGCCTGCATAAATACGCCAACACAAACGGTGTAAACAATATGTTCCATTGAAAGAACAAAGCATGGGGGATTATAACTTTGAACTATCCCTCGTTGCAACCTTTCGAAATGATCGTTAGCTGCATATATGATTTAGTCGAGTTTATTGCGCAACAAGGTTGCGTGGAGACCAGGCGGAAAAGCTGCACTAAGCAGCTTGAAGGGAACCTAGAGGAATATTCGTGTAAATAGTCTTTGTCATGCACACTGCACCAGCTTGTTACGCGAGGCAACAAGCAATGCAAAAATGACCCATCGAGTGATGACCACCTATGCACGACCACGTAAAAATAAGAGGATAAACTTTTTTCTATACGGCTGACTGTTTTCCATTAGTTTTTCCGTTTTAATGTTTTCTGTGTGCCACAAAATTGCCTTCTTGTTATGTGACGTCACGAAGCCGGAGAGCATCTCCTTTGAAATGTAGTTCTGTAGGCCAGCTGGCATTCACATAAGCAGCGGCTACATATACCAGTTGACAAGATGGATTATGAGTTTAATAAAATATTTCGACATGCAACGTAACGGTGTTCAGTAGTTTTTTGCCCGTATAGATCTCAGTGAGCTCATACTTGCTAAGAGAAAGGAAAATAGAGGGAAATAAGCAGCGCAGCACGTGTGTGCTTGTTTGATGTCGAAGATGTATTTTAAGCAGTAAAAGACTAATGTAGTTGATTTAAAACCAATCAGTCCGATTCCTAAGTAAGCCTTCATAGTGATAAAATACGCCAGGTCTGCACGGAAGGTGCAGTATAGTCACAGGAAAAACTAGAAAAGCGGCCTTTCAGAGCCGTTTCTAAACACTTACTGGGTAACTGCTTCAAGCACACTTGCTTTATACCCACTACGGCATTAATATTAATTTTTGGGTACTAGGCTGGCATTCGTTATGCTATTTATGCCTGAAGTGGGTATGCGCCGCAATCAATAGGTCAACAAGAACAAGCTTTAGTAATGGGTTGCAGCATTTTACGACCCACTCGTTACGATATTCGCATCGTGCGACGACTGGTTGTTCTTTAGGCTGTTTTAAAACATTCTATAAGTCGTAATAACGCGATTACTTTTCCGACAGTAAGGTTACCTAAGGCAAGATTGACAAAACGTCCCTTGCGCCAGCGTGGCTCAGCGGTAGCATATTGGCTTGCCCCCAGCCAGCTCGGGTTCGAGCCTCATTGTATCAATGGTACAAAATTTTTGTTACTTATTTCGTGCGATGCGGTTACGGCAACTGGCGGGGGCTGCGGCGAACAACAACGCCGCAGCGCGTGACCCCAGTTTTGATCTCATAACAGCTTTCGCTGTAAAATCATGGTATTTAATCTTCTCCTTGGTGCGGCGGGTCAAGTTGTGGGGCCAGCTTAAAACCTCAGCTTCTTACTGAGCTCGAGCTGCTTTATTTGTGGTGACTTTGCATGCAGCCGCTGATGATTGATATGTGGTGTTTAAGGTCCCAAAGCCACCATATGTTTAAGAGAGACGCCGTAGTGGAGGGCTCTAGAAATTTCGACCACCTGGGGCTCTTTAACGTGCACCCAAAATCTGAACACATGGGCCTACAACATTTCCGCCTCCATCGGAAATGCAGCCGCCGCAGCAGGGAATCGAACCCACGACCTGCGGCTCAGCAGCTGAGTACCTTAGCCACTAGACCACCGTGGCGGGGCTGCAAGCAGCCGCTATGGCTTCAACTTACCGTAAGCACGACTTATCAGATTCATCATAAACTGAAGCGAAAAAAAAGTTTAGCCTTTCAGCACAGAAAACTTAAACATCAAAAACGATTCGTCACAATAATCGGCTCGCAACAGCTTCAACAGAGCAGCGGTGATGGGATATCCTTTTCGAAGAAAATATTTTGCGGAAGCAGTTAATGCTTTGACCGGTCCATAAACAGTTTGCTAGTTCCCATCGGTAACTGCATCAACAAGTGACAACAGAATAAAAGCATGAATCACTGATGTAACAATATAGAGCCCCTGTTCAGCACTTGCTTGCTCTGCAATACTACAGGACAAGACGTAAAAGCGTCATACGGGTGACCCGCATCGCAAAGAGCCTGCAAGGAGAATCATCCCAGCGGAAATGTTGGTGAAATTTCGCTCTGTCGTAACATTGCCTCGTAACGCTTTCATTCTCCCGTAAGAACAAAACTGAGTGACTACTGTTGTGACCAAAAACTTCGCCTTGCTTGTTAGTTTGCCCAGAGTGCAGCCAAGAGTGGCCATGGTGAACTTTTGAAAGGGGGGAGGGGGGCTCAGCCCCTCAACTTAACTCGGGGGGGGGGGGGGGGCTAGCGCTCCTCTTGTCCCCCCGGCTGATGCACCTATCAGTGTGAGGCGTTAGCCACTGAGCCAAGGAGGAGCATACTTTTAATTTATGTTATGTATTACAATGTGTGTTAGAATGAACATTAAATCATACTTATAGTGTGAAACGTAAGTGCAATCAAACAGCGACAATAAGCACTCTAGCTTTATAAGCGAACACTCGAAAAGTAACGAAGTTCAGTAGAGCAGCGAGAGTCCTTTGAATTGCGTTGTACACAAAAGGTGACGAGGCTAAGCACTTCACCAAGATGGGGTAGCAGTCCAGTTTGAAGTCCATTTTATCATAATTGTCTTCTAGGTGAACAGATAATCTAGTAAAATGTGAGCTTGCAGAAATGGTGGGTTTTGCGTTGCGATATTGCATGCGCGTCTTATAAGCTGCGCATTGCCATGGAGAGAAAACATATTGAAAGTCACTTAGTCAAGCGATGTTAGCAAATGATATGGATAGTGTAATAATTATTATCAAAACACAATTACTTCTAATAGCAACCCTACACTTTCTCTGGTAGAACTGTATTATAGTTCCTCTTAATATTTTGTCACACAAAAAAAAACGAGGCCTTAAGTTTGCACTTTCCTTCATTCATAACGGGCACTCGTTCTGGCACACTTGATGCCCGGAGACAGTGTGTGAGGAATCGTTGGTCAGCTGGCATATCGTATTGAGATGACGTGGAACTTGACGCTGGCAGGCAAACGAAAATATTTGCACACTCGCCGTAATAAAAACAGGTGGATCTCACTGATGCTTTCCCGTTTTAATGCAGCTACTGTCACGGGGTTGAGACGTGGACGAAGGGCAAAGACTGTATGTCCAAGATGAACCTCTTTATTTGACCGAACCTCTGGCCTACAAACGGAAAATCTGATTACTGCGATACACACTGCCGATGATATTGGCGAAAAGAGCATTGGCTGCCGGTCAACTGATAATCGTTGGGACGTGCCGTCTTTTATGATTTTCACGATTGTTAAGTTTGAATGTGTCGTTTACCTTCGTCATTTATTTACGTCAGGTAATACCATATTTAGTGTATGTTGAACTAGCAAAATGGCCTGCGAGCACGCCATGAGCGTGGTAAGTTGTAATATTTTTGCATGACACGCGTGACAGGATTATTATGTTTGCACCAGTCATATATTCAGTCATCCATTGACGTCACGTAGCACCGAGTTTGGTACATATGAAGCTAGCAAAACGGCCACGAGCCGCAACATGAAGGGCCCAACATACTTAAATGTAGCGTTGACGCGCGCGCACGCTGGGCACAGCGACGCTACGTTAACAAAACGCGAGCACTTTTAGTCTGACGCCAGGCGCGACCAGTGTCCGTCGGAACGGGCCGACGGCAACCGGCGCGAAATGCGACATGCGGCATTTCGCGCCGATGCGTTAGCCATATAACACTGCGTCTACGTCTTTTAGTGACGGAGGGACGCCGGATGCGCTGAAACGTGCATGCATCACAGTAACGCAGCGCGGTGAGCGCCTGCAAGTATGTAGCAGCACCAGCGCCTGGCGTGGCAACGCTGGCGTGACGCGACGAAATGAATGCCGGTGAGCACGCGCAGCGCGTCACGTCGAAATGCATTGGCGCCTTGACTGTGGCGTGTAGTCATGTTCTCACATGACACGCATCTCTTGATTATCCTGTTTGCACCAGTCGCATACCTTCGTCGTCCATTGGCGTCACGTAATACCGAGTTTGGTACATGTGAAGATTAGCGAAACGGCCACGAGTGCATCATGAGCGCGGCATGTAGTCACGGTAGTACATGACACGTATCTCCTTGATTATCATGTTTGCACCAGTACACCTATACCTTGCTCACCTATTCACGTACAGTAATAGCAAATTTGGTATAGGTGACGCTATCGAAACGGCCGCGAGCTCATTATGAGCGTGAAACGTAGTCATGTTGCTACATGACACGTATGTCATGATTTTCATGTTAGGGTATGTCGCATGTGTTCGCTGTGCAATCATCATACCATACCAGTTTTACAACATGCCATGTGAACGAAACCACCGCATGAGCTGCAGGAAAATTAAATGTAAATCATGAGATTCATGACATACATGAAAGATTTTCATGTTATGACTAATCAAATATGTCCTTCATGCAGCCATGTTATGCCTTACCAAGTTTGGTATCGATACCATTATCGAAATGGCCAGCAGAGCTAAAGGTCGTAGGCGGCTAGATAGATAGATAGATAGTACGCACAAAGACGCCAAAATTTGCTTCCAGCATCGGTACCTTCCAGCATCGGTGTAATGAAGCGGTCTCAATTAACAGTACGTGTTGTCAGTCACGGCGTTCCAAGCGCCATACGCAAGCACGCACGCCGTTGAATGCGTTGGGAGATAGCTCGTGATGTCGAACGAATGCATCAATGCGGCGTTACAGCGTCAATGTGATGATTGCAGCAGCGCGTTCACCGGGCCGAACGCCTGCTTTCGGCGAGAGTTTCTCCAGCGGTATTTTAAATGCGAAGCATTTCTTAGTGAACTACAGCGACTTTGAGCGTATCTATCTATCTATCTATCTATCTATCTATCTATCTATCTATCTATCTATCTATCTATCTATCTATCTATCTATCTATCTATCTATCTATCTATCTATCTATCTATCTATCTATCTATCTATCTATCTATCTATCTATCTATCTATCTATCTATCTATCTACGACTTTTAGCTCTCCTGGCCGTTTCGATAATGGTATCAATACGAAACTTGGTATGGCATAAATGATTGAAAAACATATTTGACTAGTCATAACATGAAAATCATGGCATGTATGCCATAATTTACATTTCATGGTCCCTGCAGCTGTTGCGGTGGTTTCGTTCACATGGCATGTTGCAAAACTGGTATGGCGTGACATGATTGCATGGCAAACACAAGCGGCAGAGCCTGGCATAAAAATCATGACATGCGTGTTGTGTAAGAACACGACTACATGCCACGCTCATGATGCGCTCGCGGCTGTTTCGCTAGCATCACGTATACCAAATTTGGTATTACGGTACGTGAATGGTTGACAAAGGTATGTGACTGGTGCAAACATGATGTTCATAAAATGTGTGTCACGTAACAACATGACTACCTGCCACGCTCATGATGGGCTGGTGGCCGTTTCGCTAGCTTTACTTATGCCAAAACTGGTATTACGGGACGTGAATGGATGACGAAGGTATCATACTGGCGCAAACATGATAAACATGAGATGCGTGTCATGTAACATGACTACATGCTACGCTCATGATGCGCTCGTGACCATTTCGCTATCTTCACATTTACCAAACTCGGTATTACGGAACGCGAACGAACGACATAGGTAAATGACACATCCAAACATGATAAGCACGACGAGGGTGTCATGTAACAACATGACTACATGCCACAATTCATGATGCTCTCACGGCCGTTTCACTAGCTTCACATATGCCAAATTTGGTATTACGTGACGTAAATAAAGGACGAAGGTATGTGACTGGTGCAAAAATGATAATCAAGAGATGCTTGTCATGTGAGGACATGACTACACGCCACAGTCAAGGCACCTATACATTCCGACGTGACGCGGTGCGCGGGTTCGCCGGCGTTGCCACGTCAGGCGTCGGTCCTGCGATATACTCGCCGGCGAGTGCCGCGCTGCGTTGCTTTGACGCATGCGCGTTTCAGCGCGTCCGGCGTCCCTCCGTCACGAAAAGAGGAAGACGCAGTGTTGTCCGTGTAACGCATCGGCACGAAATGCAGCATGTCGCATTTCGCGCCCGTTGCCGTCGGACCGCGCCGACCGACGCTGGTCCCGCCAGTCGCGCCTGGCGTCAGAATATATAGAGTGCTCGTGTTTTGATAACGTACCATCGCTATGTTCACCATGCGCGTGCGTCAACGCTACCTTGGAGTACATCGAGCTCCTCATGATGCGCTCGCGGACGTTTTGCTAGCTCCACATAAACCAAATTCGGTGTTACGTGACGTCAATGGATGACGAAATATATGGACTGGTGCAAACATGATAATCCTGACATGCGTGCTGCTGTAAGAACATGACAATATACCGCGCTCATAGCATGCTCGTGGTCGTTTCAGTAGCTCCACATATATTACATTTAGTATCACGTGAGGTGGATATATGATGAAGGTAAACGACACATCTAAACATAATAATCATGACACGAAAGTCTTGTACGGCATCATTTACCTCCCCCACGTAACGTTGTGCTTATATTAAAGTGACATATTAACCTTTCTCATTCGTGCTTCGCAAATCATCGATTCCCACTGTACGTTGAATCTGCCAATTTTTAGATGCGGAGCATCTAATACTCGAGGCTTGTAGTGCGGCGCCATCCGCAAGCTTCCTCCTCCTTCTTCCACCATCTGTGCATCCCTTCCTCCTCTACACACCACGCGCGCGCTTCACTCCTCCACCATCTGTGCACCCTTCCTCCTCTACACACCGCGTGCGCTTCTCCTCTTCACGAACATTCGCTAGCTGTATAATGTAGCGCGCATGCGCCGTCGCGCTTCGAGAACATCGGCAGCTGACGCGCGCGCATGCGCCGTTGCGCTTCTCCCCCTTCTCGAACATTCGACAGCTGACGCGCGCATGCACCGTCACCCACCATCTGTGCCGCGCGCGCTTCTCCCCTTCGAGAACATTCTACAATTCTCCTGATTCTCCAGTGGACGCGCATGCGCCGTCGCGCTTCGAGAACATTCAACAGCTGACAGTGCATGCGCCGTCGCGCTGTATATATACTCAAGGTCGGCGCTCGCTCGCTCAGTTGCCGCTCGTCGGTTGGTTTGTACGGCGCGTCGACGTCCAAGGTCGCGGTGAAATGAATTCCAACGAATCCACAAACACAATGATCGACGTCCCTTCGACCAGCGCCGCCCTTTCGCATACGTGTGTACGTGTTCACTTATTTAACACCCCCTCCTACAACCACGTTAACCAATTTAGCCATCGACCCAAGTAAGTCGCAATTTAACACCCCATTTCACAACCATGTTAACCAATTTAGCCATCGACCCAAGTAAGTCGCACTTTAACACCCCGTTAACCAATTATATGCTCCGAATCCTCCTCAGTGTTCCCCCGAGGGAAGCTGCGGGCAATTTTTTTTCTTTTTGTGGTATCGAATAAGTAACAGCGGTTGTGCCAACCACTACCCACTGCCAACATAGCGACTGCCTGAGGGCTACCCTAAATCACATTCTATGGGAGTGTGAGGGGAACCCTTTACCGAAGGCATTACTGCCAGCTTCTGTCCTCGGGGAATGGGAGTTACTCCTATCGACGAATGATTACTATGTTAATGTAGAAACACTTACCTGGGCGGGAACGGTCGTTGCAAGCTAGTGGCCACCACCTTCCACACCACCGGCTCGCTGAAGTCAACGACCTCATGGTGCCTTTCAATAAAATTGTTTCTCCCCCCCCCCCCCGCGGCTTTTTGACTTCGACTGCAACATCAGTGACCGCCTGTGGTTCGAGAACAACCACAGAGAATAATGAATTCCAAAACGCATTTAACTGCCAATTACACGCTTCGATGACCGTGATTGTGCGATGTACATTGTGCGGCATGTCAAATAACACTGTGGCAAACGCAAACCAAATGTGTGTATAACCTTAATAAGAAGCATTATTAGGAAAGCAAGCTATCGTGAAATACTTCAGTGCCACATCGAGTTGAAACCACTGCTAAACAGCGGGCCGGCATGTTTCAGCTTTCGCTGGCTTAATATTCATACGGAGTGTTTTGGCGATGATTTTTTGACAAAAATTCAAACTTAGTAACATTTTGCTTCGATTTTGCATGCCAGACTAGGTAGCAGTAATTTATTGTCGAAAGAAATAGTTATTTATACACAGTACGTTTTACAATTGTGGGCAAAACATGTCAGTGTCTATGTAATAATCCAATAATTCTGTTTAGTTTTGGCAAAGACAGTCGACTTGTTTATCAGAAAGCAAACTTTTTGGAAAATATAACTGCAAGTGTTTCTTACCTCGTCTAAACTTTTAATTTCTTAATTGTTAAAAAAACAAGTTCCTTGGCATATTGAAGCTCTTATGCTTTGGGCGAAACATGATCGCGAATCGTTTTCAGCAATAATTCCTAAATAGTTTCTTACACACACATATTTTGGATGCGTCAGAATATAGCGTTCGCACAATTTGTGATTGTGTCCAAATGTGTGCCCCAAAAGAAAAAGGCAGTGTCATCTGGATATGCAATCTGACATTTTCAAGGGTCAAAAAACGTCATTCGTCTAAAGAATAAAAAGAAGTCACGCTAGAGTGCTCCCTTGTGGTACAACATGTGCAACAGATTTTATTTTAAATGCGAAGCATTTCTTGGCGAACTTCGGCGACTTTGAGCGTATTTGTCTATCTATCTATCTAGCTTACAGCTTTAGCTTCCTGGCCGTTTGGATAATGGTATCGACACCAAACCAAGTATGGCATAACATGACTGTATGATGAGCATATATGACTAGTCATATCATGAAAATGTTGTCATGGATGTCATGAATGTCATGATTTATATTTCATGGTCTTGCTGCTCTTGCGGTGGTCTCGTTCACATGAAATGTTACAAAACTGGTGTGGTATGACATGATTACATGGCGAACACAAGTAACAGACCCTAACGTGGGAATTATGACATGCATGTCATATAAATCATGAGTCATGACTACACGCCACGCTCATGATGCGCTCACAGTCGTATCCCTAGCTGCAAATATATCAAATTCGGCATCACCTGATGCGAATGGTTGACGAAGGTGTGTGACTGGTGCAAACATAATAATCATGAGATGCGTGTCATGTGACATTATGACTACAAGCCACACTCATGATGCCGTACGCAGCCGTTTCCCTAGCTTCACCTACACCCAATTTGCTATTACGGGACGTGAATGGACGACAAAGGGCTGTGACTGGTGCAAGCATGATAATCATGTGATGCTTGTCATGTAGCAACTTGACTACATGCTACGCTAATGATGCACTCGCGGCCGTCTCACTAGCTTCACATGTACCAAATTCAGCATTACGTGACGCAAACGACCTTTCTAAATGACATGTCCAAACATGATAATCTTGACATGCGTGTCATGAAACAACATGACTACATGCGGCACCTATGATGCGCTCAGGGGCCGTTTCGCTAGATTCGTTTACGCTGAATTTTGTATTACGTCACGTGAATAGATGACGAAGGTATGTGACTAGTGCAAACATAATAATTATGAGATGCGTGTCGTGTGAGAGCATGACCACGTGCAAAAATCAAGGCGCCAATGCACTTCAACGTGACCCGGTGCGCGTGTGCTCTAGCGTTTGTTTCGTCCCGACAAGCCGGCGATGCCACGCCAGGCATCGATCTGCCTGGCATATACTCGCAGGCACGCGCTGCACTGCGTTGCTTTGACGCATGCGCGTTTGAGCTCGCCCGGCGTCCCTTCGTTACGAAGCTAGGCAGACGCGGTGCATTCTGTGTAACATGGTCGGTGCGAAATGCAGCATGTCGCATTTCACACCGGTTGCTGCCGGACTACGCCGACAGACGCTGGTCGCGTCTAGCATCAGACTATGTATAGTGTTCGTGTTTTGCTAGCGTAGCGATGCTGCGCCCAGCATGCGCTCGTCAACGTTAGGTCGCAGTATTATGGGTCCTTCATGATGCTCTCCCCACCGTTTCGCTAGCTTCACATATTCCAAGTTTGGTATTACAGAACGTCGATGGACAACGAAGGTATGTGACTGGTGCAAACATGATAATCGTGAGATGCGTGTCATGTAACAACACGACCACATGCAACGCTAATGGTGCGCTCGCGGTCGTTTATCTAGCTTCACATATACCAAATTGGTATTGCATGGCGTCAATAGACGGAAAAATAAATAACACGTCCGAACATGATAATCATAATATGCGTGTCATGTAAGACATGACTATATGCTACGCTCATAGCACGCTTGCGGCCGTTTCGCTAGCTCCACATATACGAAATTCGATATCAGGTGGCGTGAATAGATGATGAAAGTTAAATGACACGTCCAAACATAATAATTATGACATGAAACTTATGTACTGCATAATTTACCTCCACCTCGTAACGTTGTTCTGATTTTTAACTGACATTAAAACCTTCCTCATTCGTGCTTCGCATATCATAGATTTCCACTGTACGTGGGATCTGCCACTTTTTTGTGTTTGATTATTTGTGGCTCATGTATTTATACCTATCCTGGAGATACGAAAATAACCCTTTTGCGTCACTCATATTCTATGTTGTTCACGCATAGCTAAATGTGCGATATGATGAATGGTATCAAATGCTTTTGTGAGATTTTAAAGTATACCCATGACCTGTTTCTTCACATGAAGCGCAGTGCTTATAAACTCCTTTTGTGTCAATAAAGCCAATTACGTTGATCTGCCTTTCAGAAAACCATATCGCGCTGTCGAGATGAACCAGTATTTGACTTGTAAACCTAATAATTACTTGTGCACGGTTTTTTCCAAGCCATTTGAAAAAAACAGGTAAAAAGAAAAATTGCTCACGATGCGCCGACGCGCCCTTATGTCCAACGCGTACTTTGCCCTGCGAAGGATGGAGAGTGGTGTGGAGTAGTTAGAAGTTTGTGTGCGCGGGAAAATCTCCGCCTTCGACTTTGCTGGGAAATATCTCGCCGTTTAGTTGCCGGGCGCGCAAAGATCCCTTCGCTCACTGGATAGGCGCAGTTTGTGAAAAGGGTGCGCTTTGCAAACACAGCGAAGTAACAACGGGGACACAAGTTAGTTTGCGCCATGGTGCAAGAATCTTTAGGTCAATGAATGGCGGGGCTATCCGCTGCCCGATAATGTTCTGCTTCGCAAGGAGCCTGACAGATGGCGCTACAAGCTTTGCCTGAATTCTCTTCTCTTTTCTCGCTGTAGGAAAGTTTCGTACGTAGGAAAGTAGCAGCACTCATATATCGTCGCCACAACATCCTTATCACGTTGTCACCCTCCTCCCTTATCACTCCCTCTTTCGCGGTGTCACTTTATGCGTGTCTCGGGGTTGTGATCGCTCGATAACCCAATTTTCACAGATTGGGAAAGCATCACCTACGTGCCGGATGTGCTTGCCGGAATTTGCCAGCAGTCCCTCCATGGTCCTAAGTTCGGCAAGCTATCTATGGGCACGTTGGAAAGGAGAAAATAATCGGTCCCTCCCCACCAAGGGCTCGCTTCGTGGCGTTCGCTTACCAAAAGTATTCTTGCACCATGGTTTGCACTCATCTGTACCTGTAATTACGCTTGGTGCGTCGTTTTTGTTGAAACAGCGCGTTAAGTGTCGATCGGTAAACTTTGCTAGTTTGCTCTCGTCCCGTGTGTGTTGTTTTTCTGTGTCATTTGTGCGTGCGCAACGCGCTGCACGTTTCAATCTGCTTGCTATTCTCAGCGTTAAAGTCCAAGATGTTGCCATCGAATTCGTTGCTTCGCCCTTGCAGCGACACTGTGACCTTTTTCATTTTCTTTCTCGTTTGGCACTTGATGGCAACTTTGAATGCCGCATTCGGTCATATGCTCAAGGAGAAAATTGGCCAACTTTGTCACGGCTTCAAGTTGCTGACAGCCTGCTGGGACACTCTTAATTTCAACCTTGCTTTATTTAGAATAGCACACTAGTTCCTCGATTCTCCGAGTCAGCCTGCGGTTTTCCTGATGTACAGCTTGAGTCTCAAGTGGCTTCATTTCTTTTATTAGTACTTAGACATTGTTATGAAATTCAACCACTGCATCAGATGTATTGCTCAGTGTTGAGGGTGTTTTTATGTGCTTTCAATTCAGCAAGAACCTCCTTTCTGAAGCTTATCAGGTCTTGTCGTGAACAGTGGTAGTCCTCTATATCCTCACGTTTTACTTTCACGAAAGGAATTTACAAACGCAATAACCGAACAAGGGATAAAAAACAGGCAAAACGTAGTAACACGCACATACACGAAAAAAATTCAGCCTCTGGTACAATAGCTGTGTTCGCCAGGAGTGCAAAAAAAAGCGAAAATAAACAGGTGCGTACCCAAGTACAAAAGTTCAACTTACCTACAAAGAGCAGGGAAAATGAATGCGTCCCCGTCGCACCGATGCTGAGCTAAACGTGTCCGGTAGTTGCAGGCTTTTTTTGAAGTTCATCAAGCTGGTAATATATCCTTGGGAACAACAAACTAGCGATAAGCTTTCAGCTACCGTATTGCAAAGCAGCAAACAAAAGGAAAAAGCAATGCGTGTGTCTGCGTCACAGTGCTGCTGAACCGAGCAAACCCGAATAGCACTGGTTGCATTCCCCCCTGTTAAAAAAGCATCGTCCCGGCACTTAAAACAGAACACGAGAAAAATGCATGTGTAAGGTTGAATACGCAAAGCAATAACCAGTGAAACCATCTCTTAGTGCGAAGTGTGGGCGGTGTGCACGAGCTGTGGACGCTGGGCCTGTTCGAGCATTTCTGTCTTTACCGGCTTTCTGCCTACTACCTTGTGTCGTTATTAAACTTCCTTGCAAAGTGGTGGAGGTGCTGGGTGCGCTAATATAGAATTTCGAAGCCGGAAGCTACCATTCACCAAGCTCTGTTCCTGGTAATTGATAGGTGATTGTGGCTGCCAACCATCTGAAAAGGTACACCGAAACGGCAGTGCTGCCTTCGGCTGGTGCTCGTGACGTTGCCACCATCCTCTTGCATCGGTCGCTCTCCGTCATGTTGCACCACTGGAACTACTGAGTGACAAAGGTCGCGTATTTGTGTGCCAAGTTCTGTAACAGCTCTTGCATTCATGCCGTACGGTACACTACACATAAACAGCCTACCAACCTCAGACGACCGGTCAAACATAACATTTCAAAGAACCCTAGAAGACTTGCTTTCTATGTATATTGATTCCGACCACCCCTATGGGATATTTTCCTTCCTTTCGTGACGTATGCATATAATACAGCGATGCAATCAACAACAGGCTTTTGCCCACTTTTTCCCTTTTATACCGCTGTGACCCGTGCAGCAAACTCGACACAATTCTGCCATACAATCCTGATGCCTTCAAGTTCAGCCCAGCTTCTGAAATGGCTGAACATGTCGAAGATTCTCGTCAGCTTGCACGCTCATTCATAGCCAATAATCAAGCTCTCCAAAAACGATACCGTGACACTTTCCCCGTCGATTCTCTCGTGTGGCTCCGACTGCCTTTCCACTTTCCTGGATTGGCTCCCAAGTGTGCACTGAAGCATGCTGGCCCTTACCGCATCATCCTGTGCCCCTCTTCTTCAGCCATATCCACGAACAAACGCCATCTTGGTCGTGAGACGGTTCACCACAGTAGCCTGAAGCCCTTATACAACGCTGCTGTTCTCTCGTCACCTTGAGTCGCTAGGATGGCTCGTCTTCATCGCCGGGGTATCGTAGGAGTGAATATTGCCACGTTCCATTTTCCAAGTTTTTGTTATCGTCCCAAAACACCACACGATTCTCAGCGCAAACCGCGCCTGCAGTTTTCGAGAAGGTTCCGGACTGTAGTAGATCATTTCGATAAGATCACGCCCACTGTGCGAACGGTACAGATTGTTGTGGAACCTACGGCACCGCCAGCGATAACGCTAGAACATTCGATGGCAAGAGTATAAATGCCGACGCGCTTCGCCGCTTGTCAGTTGTTGATCGAAGGCCGATGCTCGGTTCGCCGCTATCAGTCCGAGACTGCTATCTGTGCGAGACTGCTGCTGTAATTGGACTTTCCATTTACAAGGCACAGGTTCGCCCAAATAAACAGTTATATCCCATCACTGAAGTCTCCTGTCTTCGGCCACGTCACGACCCCGTGACGTCTGGTGAAGGTGCTGCTTCGTTCATGTACCGAACGCCCCCGTCAAGCCGTGAACCCAGCCCACGTCGAGGAGAAGACACCGGCACCAACCAAGAGCAGCGAGCAAGCTGCTCCTGGTTGTTCGAACCCCATGACAATATGCAAGGCAATGACCAGTGGGAACATCTCTTAGTGCGAAGCGCGGATGGTGTGCATCAGCTGTGGAAGCTAGGATCTGTTTGAGAATTTTCGTCTGTACCGGCTGTCTGCTTACTATCTGGCATCGATATTAAACTCCATTGCACATGCAACAAGTAGCAACACAATTCAGTTCAATTAAAATAAAGGCAAGAAAGTACATCAAGATAAAATTCGAAAGTCAAAAGTACAAAGTTTAGGTTTTCTAACGCGAGTGAAAGGACTTGAGGCGCCTAGCATGCATGAAATCGCGCGGCGCACGGCACCTGTGAGAGTTCCTAATACCATCCGGTAAAAATTTGTACTCTAGAGCACCTTTTATGGCCTGAGGTATCCTCGAAGTAGTTTTTCACTAAGTACACGTCGTCGTATTGGTTTCGAGGCTAGCGCACGGTCACCAAACTGGTATTCGACCAATCTTCGTTGGAGGTTTTAGCGAAGGCTGTCGGTCTGGCGCTGGACTTGTAGCCGGGTAAGTTATCGGGCTCTCCTGGCGCGCCGATGTAAAAAGCTGGTAACCATTTTGGTAACATCGATCTTCTTTTCACTGACTCCATGGCGTCGAGGGTCGTTGCCGGGCTACGTCGGTAGGCGAACTCGTATGGCCTCATCTGCGTTGTGTCTTGCACACTGTGTTGTATGTAAAGGCCATGTACGGAGCGCCTGGATCCCATGTGCGTGGCCAGCATGTGGGTGGTGGTCTTGTTTATGCGCTCGGTGAGGGTATTTGTTTGTGGATGCTAAGTGGTGATCCGGAAGTAACTTGTTTGGTTGTATCTCAAATATTACTTGTAGGCGTTTAACGTCCCAAAATGGTCTCATGATTATGAGAGTTGCCGCCCCGCAGGGGCGACCATGAAAGCAGGCGTTTGGTGCGTAGCGACGCCACGGACCCGAGCTAACGGGGGAGTTTCAACTCCTTTCCCACGCCTGGCTGTGCGTGGCTCTGCCGTGTCCGGGGAAAAGGGGATCCTGGGGGTTGAGCCGACACCCGGTGATTGGACCTTTAAGGCCCCCCAGCAGAGGCAACACACCACTTTGTCCCCAGCTTCATGTAGACGGCACCCCTGGGCTGACCCGCCCAGGGGAAAGCAGTAGTCGCTTTATCCTACCTCACACTCCCTACATCTTCGTCTTTATCTCTCACTTTCTATCTGTCCTGTCTTCTATTCTCTTTCGTTTACTTCCAAATTTCTTGGCGGCAAGCGTTAACCTTGTGTGGATGCCCAGTCTTGGTTATTCCATATTAGGTTATAGCAGCGCTGTACAGCTGGCGTTGACAGGACTTGCCCAGCATCTCCTGCCACGTGCCCTGGTTTGGCTCGGTGGTGGGTGGACTAGAACCACTGCCGAATTTTATAGTTTATTTATGGCAAATGCTTCCCCCCCCCCTTCCTGATTGCTCGCTGAAAAGATGGCACACCGAAGACACGTTCATGCTCAATACAGCCAAAAGCAACCTTCCCAAAGTACCATGTTATTCATAGTCAGGAGGAAAAGGAGACAATGCGTGCAATTTCACCTTTCTCGTGTCGAAAACTCTCACCGAAGCAATAGGCCCAGGTTATAAAGTGACATAGATGGGAAGTGGCGATATTCTTCTGGAGGGTCGCGACAAAACTTAATACGATAAACTATCCAGAATTGTAACATTTGGGGACACTTCTGTTTCAGTGGGCCCACACAGGTCTATGAACACAGTCCGTGGGATAATTTCCGATGATGATCTTATCAGTATGAGTGAAAGCGAACTGTTAGAAGGATGGCAAGACCAAAACGTGGTGAAGGTACAGAGAATAATAATCAAGTGAGACAACAAGCAGACCCCTACAAAATACGTAATCATAACCTTCGGAACCAGTGACCTACGCGCATCAATTGAAACAGGCTATTGTAAGCTCTGCGTAAGACCATACATTCCCAATTTTCGTCAATGTTTCAAGTGTCAACGTTTCGGGCATGGATCGCAGAGTTGCAGAGGGTGCGTCACTTGCGCTAAGTGTGCATCCATGCAACGCATATCCGACAACTGCACCTCAGAAACAACTCATTGTTCGAACTGTGAAGGAGATCACGCTGCCTACTCGCGATCATGCCCCACATGGAAAAAAGAGAAACATATATTAGAACTTAAGGTCACATTTAATCTGTCATTCCAAGAAGTACGTCAACGGTTCGCAGTACACAACCGGTCTTTTCCCTCCTTCGCCGATGTGATGCGCCGGGGCGCCGCGCCACATGTTTCTGCACCCGCGAATGTCCCACAAAGTGTGGCCGCGGCAGTGCCACCAGCGCACCCGTCTGGAGCAGCCCGTACTGCTCCGCCATCTGACGAACAGGGTCGGCAGACTCCTGTGTCTGCCGGACCTCGGACCACTGCAAACGCAGTTAGGTCCGCAATTTCTGTAAACGTGTTTGCCACGCAGACACCATCCACCACCTCACAAGAGGCGATGGATACAAGTTTTACTCCTCCGAAGCCTCAGACGCCGAAGGATAGGCGCAACTCCTTGGAGCGCACCAAAAAAGAAAAACCTCAAATCACAGGGACCCAAAAAGGGCCTGTAACCTAACGCAACACTTTTGTACACACAGCACCACACTACATTAAAATGACACAAATACTACAGTGGAACGTCAGAGGACTGTTGATAAACCTCGACGATATCCAGGAACATTTACACAAAGATACACCTAAGGTGCTGTGCGTAATGAAGGCGGAAACGTTATAGGCCCATGTGCTCAGATTTAGGCGCACGTTAAAGAACCCCAGGTGGTCGAAATTTCCGGAGCCCTCCACTACGGCGTCTCTCATATTCAAATGATGGTTTTGGGACGTTAAACCCCACATATCAATCAAGGTGCTGTGCGTACAAGAGACACACCTGAAACCTAAACACACCAACTTTTTACGTCACTACGTTATCTTTTGGAAGGACCGGAATGATGCAATTGTGCCATCTTGTGGTGTTGCCATTATAGTCAATCAAGGGATTGCATGCACACACCTACCACTACAAACATACCTGGTGGCTGTTCTAGCAGTCCTGTTGAATAAGCTCGCCACCATCTGCCCTCTCTACACACCTCCACAACACCTTCTTGAGAAGCATAAATCAAGTCTTTCATAGACGAACTACCAGAACCTTATATTCTCCTTGGAGATTTCAACGCACATAGCAATCTATGCGGTGACTCTTGCTGCGACGCTCGACGACCGCCTGATTGAACAGTTCCTTTTTTCTTTCGGTACGTGCCGGCTGAATCGAAAACAGCCAACATATTACAACATGGCTAACAATACGTACGCAACAATAGACCTCAGCATAACATCCCCATCACTCCTGCCTCTACCTAAATGGGAAGTCATTAATCCATAAGGTAGTAATCATTTTCCTATTGTTCATCAGCACATCAATAACAAATACATGTCCTGCACAAGTTCCCAAATGGTTCACCGACAAAGCCGATAGGGGAAATTTCAAAAAATGACTTTAATAACTTTGATTGACATAACGGCGTTGAGCATGGAGGATGCTGTATGCTACTTCACAGCTTTCTTGGTTGATGCAGCAACAAAATGTATTCTTCAAACATGTAGACCGTGAAGCAAACAACGAGTCCCATGGTGGAATAATGAGTACCATGATGCGCGAAAAAAAAAACAAAAAATGAGGCATAGAATTGGCTTAGAGACTCAGCCACAGCCGAGAATTTTGTAAACATTAAGAACGTCAAGTCGCAAGCAAGGAGAACGTGCTGAGAGATGAGAAGGAAAAGTTGGAACATATTTTTATCAGGCAATAACTCATACACAGATGAGTCGAGAGTCTGGAACAGGGTTGGTAAGGTGGCGGGACGAAATGCACATTCACTTCCTCTGGTGGACACACAAGGGGAGAGTTTGGAAGATGAGGCAAACACTCTCGGAGCGCACTTTGAACAGGTCTCCAGTGCATTACACCTTAGTGAAGCGTTCCGACGATACAAAACCAGAATAGAAAAACAGAGATTAGAGCGCAAACCCACTACACATGAGGCATACAATTGACCTGTTTCGCTGAACTACAAGCCTCACTTACCTGCTGCAATAAATCTACCCCAGGCCCGGACCGTTTGGCATATGAAGTGTTAAAGCACCTGTCCATTGCAACCCAGAAAGCTCTCCTCTCCTTGTATAACGCGATATGGTCTTCTGGCGAGCTACCCTCAGTCTGGAAGGACGCTATCGTTATCGGAATTCTTAAACAAGGCAAGAACCCGGCCTCAGTTTCCGACTACAGGCAAATAGCGTAAACCAGCTGTCTTTGCAAGGTCTTTGAGAAAATGATTAACAGGCGCCTGATGCACTTCCTTGAAAGTATTGGCCTACTTGACCAATACCAGTGAGGGTTTCGAGAGACTCGATCTACCACTGAGCACCTCGGCCCTATTGAGGCACAAATTCGTGACGCTTTTGTTGATGAGCAATTTTCCTTTCTGTGTTACTTGATATGGAACAGGCATATGACACTACATGGCGCTTTGGAATATTGCGAGACTCGTCACATTTAGGTGTGTTGGGTAGAATGCTGACAATGACCGAAAGCTACCTGTCCAACCGAACATTCTATGTCCGAGTTGGCACTGTGCTATCTCGAATATTTGTCCAAGAAGCAGGAGTGCCACAAGGTGGTGTATTGAGCTGCACACTTTTCATAGTTAAAATGAATTCCTTGCACCTGTTTCCTCCACGTAATATCTTTTAATGTATATATGTTGATGATGTATAGATTGGTTTCAAATCGTGCAACATCTCAATGGCAACGTCAAGTTCAGCTAGGGTTGAACAAGGTATCTCAATGAGCAGATGAGAATGATTTTATACTAAACGCGCAAAGGAGCATTTGCGTCTTCTTCTGCCGAAAGAGGGGCCTCCATCTTGACCCCAACAATGACCTGCATGGACAACCTTTGTCAGTGAAGACCGAGCACAAGTTTCTTGGACTAATGTTAGACACTAAACTAACCTTCATCCCACACATAAAGTATTTAAAGGACAGGTGCTTAAAAAATTAATATTTTGAAAGCGATGTCACGTACTACGTGTGGTAATGAAAGGAAATGTCTGATGAAATATATAAAAGCCTCGTACGCACGTGCCTAGATTACGGTTTTATAATCTATCAATCTGCAACACCATCAGCCTTGAATATTTTTTACCTTGTCCACCGGCTAGGCATTGCCTCTCTACGGGTGCTTTTCGAACTAGCCCTCTGGAGAGTCTGTACGTTGATTCGAATGAACGGTCGCTCCATCTACAAAGATGTTACCTGACCTTTTTGCACTTTTTGAAGGTGAAGGCAGACAAAAAGCACCCCTCTCATTTCACAATTACTGATTTGTCTTGTTCTGGCTTGTCCGAGAACCATCCTTCGTTTAGGCAGCCCTACTCGCTCTGTGTAAGAGGCATGGCAGAACAAACAGGTGTGCCTCTTCTCGAACACAGTTTGATGGCTCCTGCAGCATATCTGCCACCATGGCAGTGGCAGCTTATAGACTGTGATGTCTGTTTTCTTGAGGTCAGAAGCACGCACCCCTTGCACACATACATACTTCCTAGAACTACAACATAAATACACAGGCCCTGAGTTCTTTACCAATGCCTCAAAGTCCAACACTTCTGTGTCATATGCAGCGGTAGGCCAATCGTATTTCCGAGGCCGGCGTTCTTCATCCTGATGCAAGCATTTTCACAGGAGAAGCTTACCCAATACTGTCGGTCGTAAAACACATCGAACAGATAAAATTGCCAAAGGCAGTAATATATACAAATTCCCCAAGTGTGGTCAAAGCCCTCAAAACGTCTAAAAACACAAGAACCCCGTGCTGGTGTCACTCTACTCACTTCTGTGCACACTGTACACATTAAAACAACATGTCGTTGTCTGCTTGGTTCCAGGGCACCGTGTGATACAAGGGAACGTTTTGGCCGACAAGTTGGCTGGGTCCGCAAACGACACTACTTCCAATGCATCAATACCAATCACTGCACGTGACTTAACAACTTTTCTGAAACGAAAGCTCAGGGGGTATTGGCAGAGCACGTGGGATAGAGAGACAGATAAGAAACTCCATGCTATCAAGCCGCAACTAGGTTATTGGCCGCAACAATCAAAACCACGACACACAGAACTAACACTAACAAGGCTTACGAACAGGACATACACACTCTACAGATTCATATCTTCTATCTACCAGCAATCCACGGTATTGTGAGAGATGTGGAGACCCACTTACGGTTCTCCACAATCTCGTCCAATGCAATAAGCTAAATGCTCTAAGGAAAAAAGTACTTTTTACTGCCCTACCGACAGCAGCTCCTACTACACTCTGGGATGCTCATCGGTAGGTATCCGCTATTTAAACTGCAATCACTTTTCACGTTTTCAAAAAATGTTCATAGCTTTCACCCCATATTCCGAGGTTATCTGTAGCACGTTCTCTGTACCATGGTCATAGCTGCGGTGACTACACCTTCATCATGGTTTTATTATCATGGCATTTTGCCACCCACTTTCAGTGCACAGATCTCACGCCACTCTCATGATTTTATCACTTCCATGTTTTTACCCGCGTTAGCGGGAGGACGTTTAAGGCCCCTTTACAGCCACGCATCATACCATTGTTGACATACCTAGTCTTTTGAAATGGCGCTCTTTGGCCATCAATCGGCCCTTGCGCCATTAAAAACCACTCATCATCATCATAATATGAGAGTCACCATAGTAGACGGCTCCGGAAATTTCGACCACCTGTTGTTCTTTTAAGTGCGCCTAAGCCAACGCGCCTCAAGTATTTTCGCCTACACCAAAAAATCGACCGCCATGGCCGCGATTCAATTCCGTGGCCTGCGGGTCAGCAGCCGAGTGCTTCAGCCACTAGAACAATGCGGCTAGTAGCTATACGTCAAAGTCGCCTGAATTAGCTCTGCAGCAAAGACTGTGTCTCCGTCAATGATCAGCACCTCTGGGGCTCCAGGACACCTGACACTGTCTTAAATGAAGAACTTTGCGACCTTGGTGGCACTGCCTCAATGAAAGGTACTTGTTTCGGCGTAGCTGCTGGTGTAGTTGTTGGTGACAATGATCCGTTTGTTCTCGCAAGCCGACGTCGAAAATGGTCTCAGTAGGCTCATACCGATTTGATAGGACGGTGGGTGAGGTAATTCGATCTGCTGAAGGAAGCCTGCTGGTCTTGTTTGCGGTGTCTTCCTTCACGCAGCATGTGTAGCGTTCCGCGGTGGTAGTTCAACCGAGGCAATGACAGAGGTAATCGGGGTCAGAGTGTTTTCTTCTAGATTTTGGCGTCGAATTCTTGAAGTCGCAGGCTTCACCATGAGAGGCGACCCGAAAGGCCTTGCAAGTTAGCTAACCAAAAGGCGTGGTGAACCTTCACAACTTTCAATGGCCTACATTGGAGGTAGAGGTGAAACTTCTTCGTAGCCCAGATAATGGCAAGGTACTTCTTTTCTGTTGCAGAATTGTCGACCTCTGCCTTTGATAGCGACCAGTTCGTGACGCTTTCCAGTCCGTCAGTGCTTTGCACAATAATGGCGCTGAGTCTTACGCTGCTTGCGTCGGTGTGTAATTCTGTCTAGGCAAATTCATCGAAATGTGCCAGTAACGGTGGCGTCTGCAGGCCTTGTTTTAGTTCCTGTAATGTTTCTTGTGACGTTTCTCATGTGAACTCTTAGGCCCATGTGTTCAAATTTGCGTGCACGTTTAAGAACACCCGGTGGTAGAAATTTCCGGAGCCCTTTACTACGTCGTCTCTGATAATCATATGGTCGTTTTGAGACGTTAAACCCCTCATATCAATCAAATCACTCAAACTCCCATACGAACTCAATGTCTGTCCTGCTAAGGTAAGTCCCTGGCTCGGCAATGCGGGTGAAGTTTTTGACTAACCACTTGCAATGGGCGCACAGGCCAGAAAATGAACGCACGGTCTTCTTGTCGGAGGGCGGTGAGAAAGCAGCGATGAAAGCTGTTTTTCGCGGGTTGGAGTACAGTGCGGACTTGTTCAAGACGTTGCCCAGAAACAAGAGCTCCTCGTGTGCGAACCGGCACTTTTCTCACTTCAAGGTGAGTCCGAAGGTATTTCTTGCTTGCAGTACACTTTCAAGGTGCCAGGGCTGCTCGTCAAAGTTTTAGGAAAACACGACGACGTCATCCAGATACACAAGGTGAACTTGTGCCTCGTCTAAATGGCCAGTTCAGTATCGATAAAGCGTTGAAAGGTAGCGGGAGCCGACAAAAGTCTGAATGGCATGACCTTGAAATGAAACAGTCCATTTGGTATTATCAAGGCATCTCTTCGCAGTCTCTCACGTCGACTTTGACTTGCCAATAGCCTCTCTTTAGGTACATAACAAAAAGTACTTATCGCAGCGGAGTCGACCCAGAACGTCGCCTAACAGCGGGAGCGGATACGCTTCTTTTCTTTTGACTTTGTTTAGGCGACCATAGTTGACGCAGAAATGTAGGGTTCCGTCTTTCTTCTTCATCAACCCTACGGGAGACGCCCGATGACTTTTCAATGGTTGAATTATATCGATGCATAGCATTTAGACGTTTTGTTGCTTAGGGCTTTGCATTCTCGCGTCGAAGCTCGATAAGGGCGCTTTTGAATCGGCCACGCACTTTCTTCTGTTATGATGCGATGTTTCGTGACTGGGGTCTGTCAAATTCTTGACGACAATGAGAAGCAGTCCTTGATTTGCAAGAGCCGAGCTTCTATTTGGTCTTGCTTATGCTTTGGAAGGCTCGGGTTGACGTCGAAATTGAGTTGGGGAAAGTCTATTATTCTAAGCAGGTCGGAAACTATCGGCAAGGGCAAAAGAATCGCTGGCGCTAGCGAATTCTTCTATTTAGGCGACCGTCGTTTCAATGCTCAGAGGCCCGTATTCATGGCTAAAGTTTATCACTACTACCTTTTGTTTCTCAGTACTCAGCTCGGCGACGCCTCTGTATACTCGGTGACAAGTTTTCTTGACACTGAAGAGAAAGCTACATGGGTGGAGCTACGGGGAGGCAGAAAATACTAGAGGAATTTTTATACTTCACGTATAAAATGCAGGCGATACGGTGGAAGTACTTTCACTGGCGGTAAGTTGCACGCGATATGGCTCTGTGGCCTTCGCTTCAAAGCCAAGAAAAATTGTTGCCGGGTATAGCATCGCAAATATGACGGCTAAAGAACAGGTGCTTTTTGTTCTTGATGACGCCTTCAAAATATGCGGGCGTGTCAGTGCCAACAGAAACGATACTTGTGCAAGACGGAATGGTGACTTAGTCTCGCAGCACATTTAATGTGTGATTCATTGGTGTCCTTGGCGTACAAAAATGTGTATTCTGAGGTTTATGTCATTGACTCAGGCATCGGGTCATTGATTGTGCCGTGTTGAATGAGGATGTTGATCTGATGTATAACATCCCTCGAGTGATGTTGTAGGATTAAAAACTCACAGTATAAGTCTGTTCATTTTCAATAACTCACAGCGCAAAAAGCAACGACAACGAAGACGAAGTATAAGTCAACACAAGATTGGACTCTCAACTAAAGTTGATTTAAAGGAGAGGCAGCGTCTCCCATAATCATATCGTGTTTTTGGGACGTTAAATCGCATAAATCAATCAATCAAAATGAAAGGCACGAATATATAGGCTGGAAAACCAGCTTACCACAAAGCAGCTGCGCATGTGCAGCAACTAATTGACCTGTGTGTTCATTCGTGAATTTCCATTTAACAAACTTTAGTTGAGAGTCAGCGCTCGTGTTGTCTTATACTTCGTCCGCGTCCTCGTTCCTTCTTGCGCTCTGGGTTATCGAAAATGAACTATAAATAACTAGCCCAGACTTCTCTTCTTGATCACTATAGGTCTGGTTATTGATGGTTACTCTGTCTGTGCAGATTGCGGCGGCGTTATTAGATGACCTCCGGTGGTCCAAATTTTAGGGCCTTCTCAAGCTGTCCTTATTTTCTTCAGCTTGGCGGCAAACAGCCGACTGAGGACGGAACAGCCAGCTCCTGTGCCGACGAGAGCGGTGACGCTATCACCGTTGAAAGGTACGACGAGGTCGCTAGTCCATCGTCCTGCACTGCGCTTGCGTCACGGCGTGGGATTATGGCTACGTCGGTTTGCTCCATCGCTTCCACGTGGCGTCATCCGGCAGCGACGTCTCGATGTCAGTGCTCTGTTCGCCATGTGACGTGTTCTTCGACTGTTGTCGCAGCGTCATTATCGGCTACGGGGGATCTTCAGTATTTTCTGGTATAGCAACCGCGCCTTCATCGGTTACTGTCCTTAGTTTTCTTGATGTGGGCTAGGCGACCGGGCCCGGTTCGGCCAGTGTACTTCCCGCGGTGCGGTGTCATGTAGCAGCCGGGTAATGGTGAACGAGTGGGCCCGGCGAAACCGCAGTCGGCAGAGCTCTGAACATGCGTTCTTTATTGTGCTTTCAGGCACTACTGCTATCCGTCGTATCGGCGGCACCAACTTCGGACACGCAACGACCAGCTACAGAGGGCTATCACGACAGCGACTGACAGTGCAGATTACAGCTACCGCTGCATAACACTGGATCCAGTCAGCCGCCACCACGGGAGCCTGGGGAGTGACGTCACCAGTAAAGCTGCTTATATACCCGACGCTGATGACCGAAAACTTCAGTGGGCCCGGCGAAACCGCAGTCGGCAGAGCTCTGAACATGCGTTCTTTATTGTGCTTTCAGGCACTACTGCTATCCGTCGTATCGGCGGCACCAACATCGGACACGCAACGACCAGCTACAGAGGCTATCACGACAGCGACTGACAGTGCAGATTGCAGCTACCGCTGCATAACACTGGATCCAGTCAGCGCCACCACGGGAGCCTGGGGAGTGACGTCACCAGTGAAGCTGCTTATATACCCGACGCTGATGACCGAAAACTTCAGTGGGGCCCGGCGAAACCGCAGTAGGCAGAGCTCTGAACATGCGTTCTTTATTGTGCTTTCAGGCACTACTGCTATCCGTCGTATCGGTGGCACCAACTTCGGACACGCAACGACCAGCTACAGAGGCTATCACGACAGCGACTGACAGTGCAGATTACAGCTACCGCTGCATAACACTGGATCCAGTCAGCGCCACCATGGGAGCCTGGGGAGTGACGTCACCAGTGAAGCTGCTTATATACCCGACGCTGATGACCGAAAACTTCAGTGGGCCCGGCGAAACCGCAGTCGGCAGAGCTCTGAACATGCCTTCTTTATTGTGCTTTCAGGTTAGTTATTACTGTTCATACAACAGTGACGATAGAAGCATTTTGATTGTGCCGTGCCCACATAGACTTCTGAGAATTTTATTGCAGTGTTTTCATGTCTGTAAACTTTTGCTCTGCGGGGACGTTGAAGAAAACCCTGGTCCTGATGTCGCTAAGATGCTTCAAACGCTTATAGACGGACAGAAGGCTATACGAAACGACTTGGCTGACGTCATAAAAAGACTAGATGAAACGGATAAAAACATAGAGTCCCTGACGGACAGAATGTCGCAAGTGGAAAAAGAAATTAAGGAAGTAACAAAGAAGACTAATGCTATGGCCAGCTCAAATGTAAACCTAGGGGAAATTCAAGAAACTATGAGAGCGCACCAAAAAAAGTTGGTGGAACTAGAAGACCGGAGTAGAAGATCTAATCTTGTAGTGTTTGGAATTAAAGAAACCAAAGACGAAACACCCGACACGCTCAGGCAGAAAGTTATTAAGGAAATAATTGACGACAAGCTTGGGGTTTGCTGTTCGTATGTCGCGCGAATACATAGACTAGGAAAGGCGTCATCAAACCGTCCAGTCATCTTGTACTTTCAAAATTACTTGGAAAAACAAGAAGTCTTACGTAAATCAGGGAAGTTGAAAGGAAGTCGTATATTCCTTCAAAACGACTTCTCTGTTGAAACGCGAAGGAAACGAAAGAACTTGTGGCAAAGTGCTAAGACAGATAAAGAGAACGGAAAGAAAGTTTCCTTAGTGAACGAAAGGCTGCGTATTGATAATTCATTCTATGTCTGGAGCGATGCCTCAAACGGACGTGTTTTGTTAAAGCAAATGGCTGATGTACAGGAAGACAGATAGCTATGCCAGGTGCCACAGCAACTGCGCATCCTCTCTCTGAATTCAAGAAGTATTGTAAATAAAATAGATGAACTAGAATTGCTGCTGCTTAGTTACAATGCACAACTTGTTGTAATCTGTGAAACGTGGCTTTCAGACAAAATAAGTAGTGACGAAATTGTACCACCAGGTTACAAGTTGTACAGACGAGATCGAGTTTCAAGAGGTGGTGGTGTTGCGGTTGCAGCGAAAGAAAATATAGCTGTTACTTTCATGGACCAGATTCCAAACCATGAAAGTTTATTTTTAAATGTAAAAAATATTGGGTTCACATTCCTGCTTTGCGCAGTTTATCGGCCACCTGATGCCGCTGATTCGTTTTTTGAAGAATTGTATGATTTCCTGTTGCCGCATCGAAATCGTAATGTTATTATTACTGGTGATTTTAATCTGCCCGACATAGATTGGAAGCAATTTAGATCGGAAAATATGCAACCTGCAATGTTGTATAAGGTATACTTTTAGCAATGAACCTCGACCAAGTTGTACAGGAACCAACTCGAGAAAACGCAGTACTAGATCTTTTCTTTATTAGTGAAAAGTTTTCAAACGGAACACTTACCACAGAGCCCGGCATTTCAGACCATAGGTTACTGTTATTTTCCTGGAGTGCTCCACATGCTGCAAGTGCTAGAATTGCCTCATTAGCGTACATACGTGACTATGTACGTGCTGATGATGAAAGTATTATTGATTATATGGAAAGAAAATTAGTATACCATGATTTTGATGATGTTCATTTTTTTGTGGAAGAGGTTTAAGGAAGTTGTAAATCATTGTACGGAACACTTTGTACCCTTGAAAAGAGTCAGAAAAGGGCGTCGCAACCCTTGGATCAGCCGCGAGATCATTCAGATCAAACGAAAATTAAAAAGACTCTGTAAGCAGCATAAGACCGGAACACAAACATTTCGAGAGCTTAAACATTCCTTAACCGCTAAGATTGCCCTAGCAAAGAGAAAGTATTCAAGACCACACTCCCAGAGTACATTAAGAACGATCCACAGAAGTTCTGGCGTTTTCTTTCCAACCGTAAAGATTGCATAAAAGAAGTTAAACTTGATGGAGAACTAGTGACGGATGAGGCGGTAATAGCTAAGTGCTTTAACGAATATTTCAGAGCGTATTTATTAACGATAGCGACACTACAGCGACATCTGTGTCCAATTCTTCTATCGGAGATGTTCCCGTGGTGTGGGTGGAGGGTGTTCTGAAAATGCTACGTAATCTAAAAATTAGAAAAAGTGCTGGACCAGATGGTCTTTCTAATGTATTTCTAAACCGTTATGCTGATCAAATAGCAGAATACACGACGAGAATATTCCAAGTGTCATTACAGTCTGGGGATGTACCAGAGGATTGGCACAATGCCAGAGTAGTGCCTATCCACAAAAAAGGTGACAAGTGCATTGTAGGAAACTATCGACCAGTGTCTGTCACATGTACATCATGCAAGTTTCTTGAGCACATTGTAGCCGGTGAAATTCTTGATTTTTTAACAATGAATAACATTCTGTCTCAGCATCAGCACGGTTTTAGGCGAGGAATGTCGACTGTTACTCAGCTCGTAACTACAATCCACGAATTCGCAGCAATACTAGACAGATCTGGACAGGTAGATGTGCTCCTACTAGATTTCTGTAAGGCATTTGATAAAGTTTCACATGCGAAGTTGCTTCACAAACTAAGTGTTCTTGGGCTTCCTCAATACCTTGTTAATTGGATTACTGCATATCTGCGGAAAAGATCACAATTTGTAGACATAAATGGCTGTTTATCACCTACTTTGGCAGTTATGTCTGGAGTACCACAGGCGTGTGCTCGGTCCGTTGCTATTTATTATTTTCATAAACGATGTAACGGAAATATTACCGGAATCAGTTAGCATAAGGTTATTTGCAGATGACTGCATTATATTCAAAGAAATAAATTCAATTAATGATCACGAAGTTCTCCAGGAATCACTGTTGAAAATAGATCAGTGGTGTGGGGACTCTAAAATGCAATTAAATGCTTCAAAGTCAGTGCTACTCCGCATCTCAAGAAAACAGCAACCAAGCGTATTCGAATACCGCCTAAATCAGTCAGTGATTCCGCAGGTTACGCAATACCGGTATTTAGGCGTCACACTGACCAACGATTTAACGTGGACGGCTCATATATCAGATATTAGCTCCTCGGCGTTCGTAAACTATGCGTTCTTAGACGCAAAATTAAGGACACGCCTTCTAATATCAAGCTTTTGGCGTATTTAGCGTTAGTAAGGCCAAAACTGGAATACGCATGTGCGCTTTGGGACCCATATTCAAAAAAAGACATTCACCAGCTCGAGAGAATTCAAAGGAAAGCAGTTCGCTTTATTTTTGGAAAGTATAGGAGACACGAGGATATCTCAGAGCTAATGCAGAATAATCAGATTACGCCCCTGGAAACACGTAGGAAGATAGCCCGTTTGTTTTTCCTGCGAGCATTCTGTGCAAAAGGATGAATATAACGCCACCGTCATTTCTAGGGCAGTGACATCAAGAAGAACGCGTCACACGTCGACCCATGCATTGAAGCCTATATTTGCTCGTACTGTTGCTTTTTATAATAGTTTTTTCCGAGAACTATATCGGAATGGAATAGTCTACCAGAGTTCGTCGTTCAAGCACACGATTTTCATCAATGTCTAGAGGAATATTTGTTAGTGAATATATGATTCCAGTTTTTTTTTTGGTTTGTTTTATGTGCCTTTTCATTTGCGTCCACTTTGTAATCTTACCTATGAATGCGTTTGTTCGTCTGTCTATTCAACCTTTTTTTGAGTGTGTAAATTCTGGACACGCTTGTTCACGTTGACGTCGGTGATATGTATGCCCCTCCAGCTTTGGGCCGGCACTCGGCCCGCAGTATGATGAAATAATAAATAAATAAAATAAATAAACGAGAGATCTCCGGTGTGTCTTCTGCGCTTCGGCGAGATTAACG
>WOVY01012718.1:0-183497 GCA_013436015.1 Rhipicephalus annulatus | reverse complement strand
CAATTAAGCATGGACATAGGATTGTTGCCCCAAGGACCCCTGCCATGCGACGAGGAGCATTGATCCTTTGCACTGATGCAGTACTATACCATCAACCGCACGTCGCCATAATAGCTTGTTGTCGATGGTAATGCCCAGGAAACGAACACTTGTTGCACAACGAATTGAGTGGCCTCGAATATTCAGCGACAGACGTGTTGACTTCCGTCGCACTCCCGGGAAGAGCATGAAGGCCGACTTTTCCGCTGATAAAGATAGGCGAGTGTCAACAAGTGACGCTCAATGATTGAATAGCGCTCTGTGCTATCCGGGCCAAACGTTTGTGCTGGTACCCTGAGATCCAAATGCAGATGTCATCGGCGTAGATGGATATTTTAACTGCTTTCAGAGCTGAGTGCAGAGTGTCGGGAAGCCTGGCCATGGCAGCGTTAAAAAGCAAGGAAGATAGAACACTTCCTTGTGGCGCCGAGGGAAACGCGTCTCTCTTCGCTCGTTACATTTCCAAGCTTAACACGGACACAGCGGTCTCTGAGAATTCATGTACGAACCGAAGAGCATTTCCCGACACACCCATGGCTTGGAGCCCGTTCACGATGCCTGCCTGAAGCACACAATCTATGCCTTGCAACGTCCATGAAGACGGCGAGTGTCGAGAGTCCGCTGACGCGGTGGTGTTCGATGTGGCTTAATAGGTCCAAAACACTGTCCTGGGCACTCAGTCGTGGGCGAAATCCGGTCATACACGGTGGCCATCGTCTTCCTTGTTCAAGGTACCAAGTTAATCTTGTACATATTAATCTTTCCATCAACTTAGATACGCATGATGTTAGAGATACCGGTCGATATGACACGAGGCTCGCAGGATCCTTTCCGGACTTTAGGACTGGCACCACCCATGCTGTCTTCCAAACAATGGGATCTCTCCCGTGCTCCAGACATGATTAAATATGTCCAAAGAGCCCTTTTCGCTCATATGGAGATTTGTCAGCATTTGATGCTGATCAATCGGGACCCACGGCACAGCGTCTTCTTAATTTGCTAAGTGCCATCCCAGCTCTCGGAAGGTGAATGGCGTATCCATCGTGTGAAAAAACTGGGGTGACAGAGGAATCGCCGCTCCTGCTGATCTACCAGGTATGTACACGTCTGCGAAATCCTCTGCAAGGGTTTGCAAATCTATCCCTTGTTTCAAAGCGAGTGCTTCGAATGGCCTGTTTGTTCGGATCTTCCCAGAAAGACTATTTATTACTGCCCATATCTTTGTCAAGGCGTAAACGTTGATAAACTCTCACAGAAAGCGGCCCATTGATTTCGTCTTAACTTTTTTGTATGGCGACGAATTGCAGCGTTTATCCTGTTATATTCGGTTTTCGCAGACGGATTTCCTTTTGTTCTCATTATTTTCCGCTCCGCTCGTCTACGTGCTGCGCAGAGGTTCTTCAATTTCAAGTCTGGAGCAGGAAAATGTTCAGGCAGTTTCAGCAATGAAGTTGCTGATCGCTTGCTTTGCAACATATCTGCGAACAGCTCACCATGGATTTGTCCAACACTTCTCTGTAGGTGTCCCAGCGTGTTACATTGCAGAATTGCCGACCAGCAGTTCGAAATCCCAGGATATTGGTGAAAATGGGGAAATGGTCGCTGCCCATCTTGTCTGGAGCCGTGGTCGATGATACCAGAAGGTCCGTGGAGTGAAGTACAAGGTCTACTGCACTCCATGAATCAGGTGGCCTGAAAAATGTAGGTTTACCATCGTTCGCCACACATAAGTCGGCAGCATCTGCAGCTGCTAGAAGTTCCGCCTCGAAATCTACACTCTTATCTCCCCAGAGTGGATGGTGCGCGTTAAAATCACCACAGATTATTCGAGGAGCGGGACATCGAGTGCAGAGGTCCTTTAGGAAAGTCTCCATAGAGACCTTTTTGTGGGCTTATGTACACCGATACCACACTCAGTTTTCGGTTTCCCAGACCACTTGCACAGCAGCGACTTCCAGTGAGTTGGAACAGAGGTCTTGCACTGGTAGGGTGACGTGAGGTATTTCCCGCCTTATGTATATCATTGCGCTTCCATTTGCAAACGACGTTATGCTCGGGTTGCCAGTCGGATGTACCCTGGGAGCGTCCTTGCATTCGGTAGACCGGCTTCGGAGAGGGCTAGAATCGGTATTGGAATGTCGCGCAGGAAAGGTTGAGTTCGCACAGGCGTTTTAGAAGACCGGCGCAGTTCCATTGCATTATTAAGGGCACTTTTGAAGGACGAAATAGACCAGGTGGGCGAGACAGCGCCATTATTCTACTGTGTGTTTTGTGGAAGCCGAGCAAAGTAACACTGACTCTAGAGCCAGGACTGCTCCCAACTATCCATCGTTGAACTCGCAGGCATCTTAGCGACGTGTGAACGTAGTGCTGTGAACAGAGCGCGAATAACGTGCTCGAGGTTTTCTTGCTGTTGGCTTCCAGATGGTACTTGAGGTGGGCTCAGTGCATCAGCGTAGGTGCGCTTGGCGGACTCTTTCGTGATACATTTCTCACCAGCGTTGAGCACTTGCGTTGACTCAGTACCAGCCTCTTGTCGGATTTAGGCGCGGAAAATTTCCTGCGCACTCGTTATCCGAAACGCCAAGTTGTGGTGGTGCGCCGGAAGTCTTCTTTGTGAGCGATGGTTCGTTCACAGTCTTCGGGCCGAGGACAAACGTCTTATTTTTTCGCTGCGCAGCTGTTCGTGCTGGACATCGGCCGTAGCTAGCTGGGTGTTCCGCCACAGTTTGCACACACAAGTTTTTTCTTTACTTGTACACGTCTTAAAGTCATGAGGCCCCCCACAGCGCTTACACCTTTGTTCCCCACGACAGTGCTTGGCAACATGTCCAAAACGCTGACATTTAAAACAGCGTGGTGGCGTCTCCACGTAGTCTACCAGCTCGTGTCTGGTGAAGCCAAGGTTGATTCTCTGTGACGGTTCCGAATGGGAGCGAATGTGAGAACTACAGAGTCAGTGCGCCTTGATTCCCATTCGGTGGATGAGGTTTGGACTCGTCGTATGATCCTTCTTGCGTGGTATACTCCCTGAGGTCTCAGGTAGGTTAACAGCTCTTCGTCCGAGTACCATCTTGGGACCCCTTTTATAATGCAGGTATTTTTCATGTAGCTGTGTGGTACACGGGCAGATATGGCAAGGCCGCAGATAGTGTTGGTCTCTAGAAGCATATTAGCTTGATGTTCTGTCTCTATATCCAAAGCAGGGCTCCCTGTGCTGTGAAACGGCTCTTAACTGGGGCTCCACCGAGAATCGTTTCAATTTCCGAGTATAGGTGAATAGGATTCACTTGCCTCAAGTTAGCTCCTTCGGATGTTGGAACAATTAAGACAGGAATGCCCACCGTCCTGTCTTTGCGATGTCGTACAAGGCGGAAACCACCCTCGTCCATGTCTTGATCTGTGAGGTTCGCCCCGTTGTGGTCCCCGACGACAGTTGATTCGTCCTCTGATTCAGCGCTGTGTTGTCGCTTGCAGTCAGGTATGCTTGCGCAGACCAGCTGGTGCTTCTGACCTTGTGTCACACCTTGGGAGGTCATGGCGGCGCTCTCCCTGATGCTTGTCTCGTTTCTTCTAGCACCTTTCGACGCGGCGGGCTGCGCAGCACCCGTCGGTCGCCGATACGGCAGGTACCTTTTCGAGTCGTCCGACGTCTTGAGCAGTGCTGAGCCGTAATATGAATGACCAAGCCACCGTGTATGCGGAGTCAGTTCTTATACGATAAACCTGCGTCGCTTGTTCTCTAGAAAGTCCGTGAACTACGCATACCTGATGCGAAAACTTGTGGATTGACTAAAGTCATTGCTTATTAAAGCCTTGTTGTTCTGCTAAGTTTTAGGAGCACCCGCCGCGGTGGTCTAGTGACTAAGGTACTCGCTGCTGACCCGCAGGTCGGGTTCTAATCCCGCTGCGGCGCTGCATTTCCGATGGAGGCGAAATGTGTAGCCCCGTGTACTCAGATTGGCCGTTAAAGAACCCCTGCGTCGAAATTTCCGGAGCCCTCCACTCGGCTCTCTCATAATGATCAGTGTTTGGGACGTTAACTCCACTTATCAATCAATCAAATCAAGTTTTAGGAGCTCTTAGTTTTGGAACGCGAGTTTGCGCTTCGCGTGCAACGACTTCAGCTTTTTTATTGCCTTCAATTCCAACGTGGGATGGGATCCACTGAAATTTAAATGGATGCTTTGCCGAAGGTGTTTAATGAGCGCCGGAGATAGTCCTGTGGTATTTCTTGAGGTAGCCCTTGAAGCAGTCGTTGTAACGCTGACTGTGAATCAGTCAGTACTACCATATCTTCTGCAGAATGCGGTTTTAATTTTCGCAAAGCCATGTTGATTACTGTGCTACCTACTGTTGAGCACGACACAATACGATTCAGGAGACCCGACTATGGCAGGCCCACGAAGGTATGGAGAAAGCCGCTGCGCAGCTATCCGCCTGTGAGCACACCGATCGGTCAGTGTAAACTTGTAGGTGATCATGCTACATGGTGCTCAAATGGTCCAACACCAGAAACTTTGCTTACTCATCCGGAACAGTGCGTTTCGTCGGCAGTTTATGAACCCTGAAGTTACATGCAACTTCAGCAAAAGGCCATTACGGGCCGAGCGGGCCCCATTGAGGCGATTTCAAGCTTAATGTAGAAGTTTGTTCAGCGCCGCGTGAAAATGGGTCAGGTCTTGCTCTTGGCCAACGGAGAAGGGCTGTGCCCGTGGAGATCTCGCCCAGTCTTGATAGCTGCGTCAACAAAGCCTGAGACGCAGGGAGGCAGACTGGTAGAGAATAAGCTTCATCGCTGACCTTTGCTTGACGCCGCCTAAGGGCTCCAATTGCCAAACGAAGATCCTTTCTGCGCACTGCCTATAAGCACTCAAACTGGCTTGGTGATGGTGATATCAGCAGTGGTTGGTAAAAATTCGGCTTTTTATGAGCGCAGCACTCAGCTTCAGCATCAACATAGGATTGTTGCCCCTGCGTACACCTGCCATGCTACGAAGAGTGTTGAGTCTCTGCACAAGTGTGGCCACAATCCCATTAAACGCTCGTCGCCCTAGTAACTTAATCAGGGTGATTCCCACGAGAGATGACCCGGTTCAAACGTTGATATTTTAGATTTCATTGAGTATTTTATATTTTGTGCACATCTCACCAGGTAGCACGAAAGTCAACTTCGTTTTATGATTAACGCCATAACATACGAGGAAAAAAATATCAAACTTCCCCAACACGGAGGCCCCAATTTCGTCACGTGTTATTTTCAAAAATTGCAGATGCTATAAAAAGACAAATATTTTTGTTTCAAGGAAGATATTTTTTACCTGAACGTATGTCTAATGAAAAATGAATTCATACGGTTTCAAGTTTGCAGATTGTAAGAAAATAGCTTTTAAAAATGTCTAATTTTGCGACAGTTTAAAATAGTTACGTACTCCCCATTTTTTTTCCTCCGATAGTAATGCAAGCAGCGTTTTTAAACTTGACACGTTTTAAGGATATAGTGTGTTCATTAGGTAAATAAATTATTGCTGCATAGGGAAAATGTAACATTTATATATTGCCGCAAAATTCTCATATTGGCAAAAGTGTACTCCACTGAATTTCGAATAATAAAAAAACACCATCTTCGATTTTTCTTAAAATCTCGTAAATAGACAACCGAAGGCCATCATACAGTAATATAGAAAATTATGTTGCATTATTTTGTTTTTTGCGACAATATTCGTGGTACCAATCAGAGCTTTTCGAGAATGCGCTGATAAGTTGAGAAATCTAGAAATCGAGAACGGAAAAGCGGCAATGAGCTTCCAAACGCGAGTAAACGTGACTGCATTTGGTGAAAAAAGGCTGTTTTAGCACTGTGACAAATACGTACCCATGAAAGCGCAATAACACAGCTCTAATGAAGGAAATCTTCGACACTGTAACTCAGTAGCAAAACATCTGTCTATATTTGCAGATAAACCCAAACGTGAAACTGTTCCAACGCATGTGTTGGGTCTCGCTAAAAAAAGCATATGCGCTTGAAGTACCCTCACTGGTATTTTGGTGGTGACTGCGTAAAACAAGAGATGCGCTCAAAAGCTGCATCTTTTGCAGATCACATTTAGCAGTACGTGACGCTAACAAACACGACCACGATCAGTGGCGCTCAGATGTGCTTGGCCAAAACATGCCAAGAACGTATGCCTGGAACACGTGGCAAACGATTTCCACTGGCCCTTCTTAAACTGACGGAATGTTTCTAGCTCCTCTGAATTTGCACACAGCAGCTTGACATTCTTAAGCTTCGCGCTCATTTGCGCCACCATTGGGATGCTGACATTACCACAGTTGAGCTTGCCGCTCTGAGGTTGTAGAGCGTAGCCTGATGCTTTAGTAGGCCACCAAACGCCGTCACAAGAGTTCTTTCCATGTTCCATGGCCGAAAAAAAATCAACTTTTTTGATATATGATTTTTCTGAAATAACTCGAACAACTGGTACTGTTTTTGAAGTAACTGCATGCACCATCAGAAGCATGAGTAACATGCGTGTCAGGCTAAAGTTGTTCTTCATATAGTTGTGGAATATTTGTAGAGCAAAGCAGGCATGTTAGCATCATGGCATGTGTCATGACTGATGACGGCAAACTTTGAATTGATTGCATTCCTTGTGAAGACACACGTGAATATAGACACCTGTCTTTTGTGCCAGTGATACGACTGTACCACATTCGGTAAAATGGCTGTCCAATTTTCGGCAAAATCAAAGTGAAAAATGCAAGATTATTTTTCTTGGTTCTATTCGCCTGGTCTATTGCTGATTCTTAAATGTATCTTATGTAATCATGGGTATCCACATCACGAACCATAGACTTAGCTCTCGCAGAAAAGCACTTGCCTAGGCTGTTTTTTACTAGATTGCCATTTTCCCATACTGCAAAGGCTACCTCAATATCTTCAGGGATTGCTAAACATGTGGCTGTCAGAGCGTCCTCCTTAGCACAATAGTCACAATGGCCTAAAAAACAATCACTTGTAGGGGAGCTGCAAAGACATAGTTCTTTCAAGAAGTCCGCCGTGTAGGCATCTTTGGTGACGTCTTGTAGGGCAGAAACACACTCCGTGGCATTATCACAGTATATACAAAGGCACACTTCTTGGTGTGCTGCAAGAAAAACCCACTTCGGCCTCAGTGAATAAAACTTTGAGAGCCCAATAGACGTGTTCGGATTAGCTTCTCTAAAGAGACGGTAAGCCTCTCGCACCGAACGGGTCATAAAAACTTTTCGAAACAAGCTCCTTTTTTTCGTCAATGATAACAGGTACCACATATTTTTTGTTGGGACTATGCCGAGAGCAGCTATACTCATCTTTGGAGTAGTAAGCCATAGCTGCCTGGAAGTCCATTGAGTTCTGCCATGTCCCTTTTTCCGCATTTGGTGCTAACCATATCTCGTGTTTTGCGTGCCAGCGTCGGGATCTGTATATCATGTAGCTGACAAGTTTGGTATAAGTGCTTGGAGTTTTCGGCGCTCTATATCGCTCGGCAACAGTGTCAATAAACGCATGCGCTCTCGATACGAAGAACACGCTTCATAGGCTTGCCTGACGTTCTTGAACCACTGGGCACACGCACTGCATTTTAGATCTGGTGGTTGAAAGTGGCGGTTACACACGTTACGGTGGCATTTCACGGTTACTGTAGAACTGCTGCTAAGTTGTCTTGGCTCTGCATGAACTTTGCTATTTTGCGCATGCAGCTTCTCCAGTCGCATATGTGACAATGCTTCAGGCGTGTTTACGCCCCACTCTTGACTTCTGCCTTTTTCTTCTTCCGGCTAAAACTCATCAGCTGTTTCAGCTGAGAAGCCATTAGATGAAGACAGCATATCTCTGAGGCGTCTGAAGCAGTTCTAGCAGACGTGGTCGTTGTTACGTGCATGGTGGGCAGCTTTCGGCAAAAGCTTCTGGAGGGCAAACAGGCCGATGTCTTCGACCTTGCGGAAGTTTCTTTGAGAAGGTGTTTTCTTTTTATGCAACATGAGGTAATCTGAACAAAAAACTCTATCCCGGCTGAACTGGTCAGCCATCGCCACGCTCCTTGAGCCTCAAATTACTGGTAATGCAAATATGCGTGAAACCAGCAGCACGAAAGTGATCTATATGTCGTCTGTTCCTATGTCTCACCTTTATTGAGAGCAGACGTAAAACAGCGTGCGCAAGTATCCGCAGTGCGACTGCAAAACTGAAGTATAGTACGTTAAAATGAATTTCACAATGTTTTCATCGATGAAATTACGGGGGCGTAATCTTTGTCCTTACTTTGTACCATAGATCTAAAGCATTGCTTCCGAGATGTGGCGCACAGCAATCAATCTGTAGAGCAGACAACTAATGACCACTTGCCCTAAAGCGTGCTCTTCAGTATAATGCGGCAGTCTTCGTGTCACAAATGATAAAAATTTGTTATGAATTGTTTATGAACTCATTCAACATTCAATTATCTTACCCAACGTGTTCCAAACATAGGGCCGTCACAGCAGCTCCATCTGTGTGTCAGTAATGGAGAGGCACCACAAAATAGAAGTCTCAGTGCTCTACGTATAAGAGTAAATTCAGATACTGTAGAATATCGTGTTCACAATAGTTACTCCTATCTGCTAAAACAGCCTTTCTTCACCAAATGCGGTCATGCTTACTCGCGTTTGAAGCTCATTGCCGCTTTTCCGTTCCTATTTCTAGATTTCTCAACTTATCAGCGCATTCTTGAAAAGCTCTGATTTGTACCACAAATATTTTCGCTAAAAACAAAATAATGCAACATGTTTTTCTATATTACTGTATGATGGCCTTCGGCTGTCTATTTACGAGATATCAAGAAAAATCCAAGATGGGTTTTTTTATTCAAATTTCAGTGGAGTACACTTTTGCCAATATGAAAACTTTGAGGCACTATATAAAAATTTACATTTGCCCTACGGCAGCAATATTTTTATGCATCTAATTAACACACTATATCCTTAAAACGTGTCAAGCTTGAAAATGCTGCTTGCATCACTTTCGGAAAAAAATAGAGAATACGTAACTTATTTCAAACTGTCGCAAAATAAGACATTTTTAAAAGCTATTTTCTTAAGGTCTTCAAACTTGAAATCGTATGAATTCATTCTTCATTAGACAAGCATTTCAGGTAAAAAATATCTTGCTTAAGCAAAAATATATGTCATTTTATAGCATCTGCAATTTTCGAAAATGACATGTGACGAAATCAGTGCCTCCATGTTGGTGAAGTTTGATATTTTTTCCCGTAAGTTAAGCCGTTAATCATAAAACGAAGTTGACTTTCGGGCTATCTGGTGAGAGGTGCACGAAATATAAAATACTCAATGAAATCTAAGATATCAACTTTTGGACCCGTGTCGATCTCTCGTGGAATCACCCATCATCGATGGTAACGCCTAGGAAACGAACACTTGTCTCACGACGAATGAAATGGCCTCTGGTATTCAGCGATAAGTGCTTTCACTTCCGCTGCATCTCCGGGACTAGCATGAAGGCAGATTTCTCTGTGCCGACAAATTTTCAATGATAAAAATTGCGCCCTTTGCTATCCAGACCAAACGTTTCTGTTGGCACCCTGAGATCCAGATGAATATATCATCGGCATAGGTGGATAATTTACCTGCTGCCAGGGCTGCTTTCAGAGTACCAGAAAGGCTGGCCATGGCACCATTAAAAACAATGGAGATACAACGCTTCCTTGTGGAACGACGAGGGAAACACTTGGGTCTTCGCTACAGACATTTCAAAGCTTAACACGGACATGCCGGTCTCCGATAAGTTCATGTACGTAACCAAGAGCATTTCTCGAAACACCCATGGCTTTGAGTCCGTTGTCGATGCCTGTTTGAAGCACACAATCCTATTACTTTAGCTTGATTCATGATGACGGTGAGTGTCGAGTGGCCACTGGCATGGTAGTGCTAGATTTCGCTCAGCAGGTCCATAACATTGTCCTGAGCGCTCAGCCATAGGCAAAGCCCGTCATACACGTGGGCCATCTTCTTTCTTGCTGAAGGTACCAACTTAGACTTGTGCATGAGTCTTTCCATCAACTTAGATACGCAATATGTTAGCGATACCGGTCGATATGAGGTGAGGCTCGCAGGATATTTTGCAGGTTCCAGCACATGCACTAGCCATGCTGTCTTCTATATAAATGGAAGATGTCCAAAAGGGCGCACCTTCAATTATGTGGCAGATTTGGCAGCCTCTGATTGATGATCATATCGAGACCCACAGCACAGCGTGTTATTAATTTGCTAAGCGCCATATCCAGCTCTCGAAATGTGAACGGCGTATCCATTGTATGGGATAATTAAGGTGGCAGAAGTATCACCCCTCCTACAGATCTGCCATATGTGTATACGTCTGCGAAATTTTTTGGAAAGATTTGCAAATCTTTTCTTTGCTTCAAAGCGAGTGCTTCGAATGGTCTGTTAGAGCGTATCTTTCCAGAAAGACTACTTACGACTCTCCATATTCTCGTCAAGGGTATAAATGGCAATAAACTTCCACAAAAAGCAACCCATTGAATTCTGCGTAGTTTTTCTATGTGTTGCGACGAATGGCAGCGTTTATCCAGTTATGTTCAGTTTTCGCCGATGGGTTTCTTTTTTTTACGCGCTCCGGCTCTGCTCTTCTACGTGCGGCGCACAAGTCCCCTGACTTGAAGCCAGGAGCAGAGAAATGATCAGATATTTTCAGTAGCAATGTAGCCACTCTTTTAGTTCATTACATATCCGCAAACAGCTCACCAAAAGATTCGCCCAGTGCTGTTATGTACGTGTCCCAGCGAGTCACAATGCATAAATGATGACCATTGCAGTGGTCCCAAATCCGATAATATTGGTGAATCTGAGAAAATTGTCGCTGCTCATTCTGTCTGGGGGCATTGCCGGTGATACCAGAATGTCCGTGGGGTGTAATAATACGTTTATCACACTTCGTTAATCTGGTAGCCGAACAAAAAATGTTGGTTTTCCATCATTCGCCACACATAAGTCAGCAACATTCACTCCTGCTGAATGTTCCTTGCCTCGAGAATCGCCAATTTTATCTCCCCAAACTGTGTGATGTGCGTTAAAATCACCACAGAATATTTGAGGAGCGAAGCACCAAGTGATAATGTCCTTTAGGAGAGCCTCTATGGAGACCTTATTACGTGGACTGATGTACAGCGATATTACACTCAGTTTTCGGTTTCCTATGCACACTTGCATCGCAGTTACTTTCGGAGAGTTAGAACAGAGGTATTTACTGTTAGTTCGGCGTGAGGCCCTTCCCGGCTTTTGTATATCGCGGAGCGTCCATTCGCAAACAATGATATTGTTACGGGGAAGATTTATTCACCGAAATCTGGTCTTGCTAACGGCTTAAAGAGCGCACAGTCATGCAGGCCAACGGGAGAAGCTCGAGGGTCCAACCCACAACAACCACGTTGTCGTATTTTTTCTTTTGGGTGCCAATTTAGCTGTGTCGGGGTGACTGTTCTATACACGTATCAATATGCTCGGGTTGCAATGTCAGATGTACCCTGTGTACATCCTCCCATTTTGGAAGCTGGTTTCCGAGAGGGCGTAAATTAGTATTGGAATGTCACGCAGGAATACGTTCAGTTCACACAGACGCTGTCGAGGACGGGAACAGTTCCATCGCATTATTAAGCGCACTTGTGAGGGTTGGATTGGGCCAAGCGGGCGAGATTTTGTCATTAGTGTACTGCGTACACGGGCAAGTAGAGCACAGTATCACTGACTCGAGTGCCAATACTGCTTCAAACATATCCTTCGTAGAACTCACTGGATCTTCGTGATGTGTAAGCATAGCGCCATGAACAAAGCTGGAATCACATGCTCGCAGTTTCCCTACTGATTGCGTTCATTTGCTTTTGATCTATTCAATGCAGCCGCATAGGTGCGCTTGGTGTACTCTGGGACACGTTGTTCAGCAACTGTAATCATTTCCGTTACCTCAGTTACGTCTCGTGTTGGTTTAAGGAGCCTAAACTTTGCTGCATGGTCATATCCAAGCCACGGCTTGGCGGCGCGTTGGTCGTCTTCCTTGTGCTCGATGGTTTGCTTACACTTTTGGGCCGAGGAAAAACGTCTCATTTCTTTGCTGATCGGCTGCCCGTGCTGGACATCGGCCGTAGCTAGCTGGATGGTCAACGCCGCAGTTAGCAAACACAAGTTTTTTTTACTTGTACATGATTTGAAGTCATGAGGACCCCTACAGCGCTTGCACCTATGTTCTCCACGACAACACTTAGCGACAAGCCCACTACGCTGACATTTGAAAGAACGTGGCGGTGTCTCCACGTAGTCTTCCAGCTCAAGTATGGTGAAGCGAAGGTTGATTTTGTCTAGGTGTTCTGAGCTTGGAATGAATTTGAGCACCACAGAGCCTGTACGCCTGGATCGATTCCCATTCGGAGGACGGAGGTTTGGTCCCGACAGATGATTCTTCTTGCGTGGTATAGTCCCTGAGATTTCAGGTAGGCTAGCAACTCTTCGTCCGAGTACCATATTTGAACTCCTATTAGGACAAGTATTCTTTATATAGATTAGGGTACACGGGCAGATATGGTGATGCCACGAATTTTTCTCTCTCTAGAAGTACATTAGCCCCCGCAGGGGCGTCTGCGCAAGCAGTCGTTGGGTGTGTAGTGACACCACGAACCTGTGCTAACGGGGGGGGGAGGGGGTCGACTAGCCGTGCGTGGCTTTGCCGTTTCCGGGGAAAAGGGGATCCTGGGAGTTGAGCCGACACCGGGTGATTGGACCTATAGCCCCCCCCCCGGCAGAGGCAACACGCCACTTTGGCCCTGGCTTCACGTAGACAGCACCCCTGAGCTTACCCACCCAGGGTAAATCGGCAGTCACCTTTTCCTCTCTCTTTCCTATCTCATCTTCGCCTTTAAATATTACATTTTTATCTCTCCTGTCATCTTTTTGTTCCACTTACTAACGAATTTCCTTGTGGCAAGGGTTAACCTTGCGTAGTTACCCAACCTTGGGTAGTTATATCTGGTTAAAGCAGCGATGTATGACAGGCGCCTTCAAGTGTTCTACATTGTAGTGTCCCCCTGTTGAGCTCGGTGGTGGGTGGTCACCATCGCCGCCGAATATCAAATGTCTACATGGCAAAATCTTTCTCCCTTCTCAATGATCTGTCCCTGAAAAGGAACCGCACCAACGAAAGCTCTAAACTAACCGGAACTGATTGTGACCACTTCCCACGCTTTCTAGCCATACACTCTCTTGCAGATAACGTCTTTGTTGCAAGACTGTTGGTTTTCCTGATACCTAAAACCCTTGCTAGCCTAATAGGCTAAAAGTACGACGCAAAGAAACTGTCCTCCATTGATCTTTTTGTTGAAGTAAGCCAGAAACAGTACGCAAACACTCTTCTGAAACACAAGTAGTTTGCTCCCCTAGACGTGCCCATCACCCCCCACCACAGTCCTAACACTATTCAAGGCGTCATTTCACAACGTGATCTGATGCGAGAAATTGAAGCTGACCTGCTAGAAGGCTTTTGAGAGCAAGGCGTAGTCGCCAATCTTCGGATCACCATCAGGTGAAACAATGAAGATGTTGTGACGCCCCATATAGTACTAAAATTTATCCGCTCCATTCTGCCAGAATCCGTGAAAGCTGCGTGTGTCCACTGCCAAGTCCACCCCTACATACCCAACCCAGAAGGTGCTACAAATGCCAAAATATGGACATGGGTCGAACACCTGTCGCGGAAAACAAACATGTGCAAACTGTGGTGATCATGAGCACCCAACCGAGAGCTATACTTCTACGCAAGCAGCGTGACCTGTCACGGGGCGCCCGCAGCGCACTCGCGGGCATGTGAAATTTTCAAAAAGGAAAAGGAAATTATCCAGATAAAATTAACAGAAAACATAACATTCTCTGAGGTCCAGAAGGAGGTCTCAATCTTCTCCGGAAGATCGTACGCTGATGCAGCGTACCGGGGGGCCGAGTGGCGTCTAGCAACAGTAGGCACGCCGTGCAGCTTTGCTGATGCGTGCACATCTCGGCCCCACACCAAGCAGCCGCAGTCTGCAGCAACGTTCGCAGTCCCGCAGGTCAACCTCCACCAGACCTCGGAGACAACACAGAGAATCCAAATCCCGCAGGTCGACCTCCATCATACCTCGGGGACGACACAGACAACTGAGAGGGCACCTGTCTTTCTTGAGAAACCATCATCAGCCTCCGAGTGTTCGCAGGAGGCAATGGATGTGACACCGCCATCCTCAGCGTCTATAATGCTCATGGAGTCCTTTCTAGGAAAGCGGAGCCCGACATAACGCCTGAGGGAAAAAAACACCCTCCAGTTCAGGTGCCTGACAAATGCGGCGAATTCTGAATAACCCTAATTCCTTTCATCATTCTTAAAAATGGCTGCCAAGAGTACTGTATGCTGGAACTGCCGAGTTCTACTGAAGAATCTGGACGAAGTTTATGAAATACTTGCGCAAAACCAACCTAACATACTTTGCCTGCAGGAAACACACCTAAACTTAACACACACTGACATTCTAAGAAGATATGTGGTTTACCGAAAGCACAGGCACGAAACTGCTCACTCATCTGGTGGTGTCGCTATCTTGGTGCAGGAAGCACTCCCGTCTCAAAGCCTCACTATCGTTACTGACTTAGAGGCAGTGGCAATACGAACCCTTACCTGTGACGAATAACAACTGTGTGCTCATTCTATATCCCTCCAGACTACCATTTGCCTACTATAGAGTTTGAAACACTCGTCAACCAGCTCCCGCATACATACCTTCTGGTTGGAGATTTTAATGTGCAGAACCCCCTGTGGGGATGCAGAAGAACAGGTTCTCGAGGCTCCTAATCGAAAACTTCATCTTGTCTCCTGCTCCTGTATATTTAACAAAAAAGAACCAAACCAGCATACTTTAACGCAGTGTGCAACTCATACACAGCCGTAGATCTTGCTATCGGCTCTTCTTTACTCACGGCAACCACAGAGTGGGCTGTTATTGATAACCTCTACGGAAGTGATCATTTTTCTGTCTGTCTAAAACACACAGAAAGTACAAGTAAGGTGACTACAAATGTATTCTGGTTGAGAGAACGGAATGCTGACTGGATAAAATTCCGAGAACCTACAAAACTGTCGCGTTCCTCTATTGAAAACCTAGACATTGATGACTGTGAAGCATTTGTCGTACTTCATATCATACAGGGCGCAAAGCAATTGATCCCACAGACATCTGACAAGACGCGAAACAAACGATGGCCCTGGTGGAATGCGGAGGAAAAAAATCTCGTGAGAACCAAAACAAAGCTTGGTCGAAATTTCGCATCTTCAGCTCGGCACATTACACAGACTCCTTTAAACGACACAAGATTACTGAGGAACGTAAGCCTGTCCTTGATAGAAGGTCATATGCTGAAGGCTACAATACTTTGTTTACCATAGACGAATTGAAGGCAGTGCTGGTAACATGTGGCAACTTATCAGCAGGCCCAGACAGGATTACATATGGCATGCTAAATGACTTACACGAACACACGCTTGATGCTATTGTCTTACTGTTCAACAATATACGGTCCTCTGGGTGCCTACCCAAGACCTGGAAAGAGGAAGTTATCATACCCATCCTTAAACAAGAAAAAAAAGCCACACTTGCTACTGTTTATAGGACTATCCCCCTGACTAGCTGCGTGTGCAAGGTATTTGGAAAAAATGGTAAACCGCCGCCTTCTGTATTACCTTCCATATAATGACCTCCTTGACTGTCGTCAAGCTGGATTCAGATCAGGCCCGTCGACAACTGACCAATTATTAGCATTCGAATTCTATGTCAGGGTTGCCTTCATTCACAAACAACACTGCCTTTCTGTATTTTTCGACTTGTAGAAGGCTCATGACACGACATAGTGTTATGGCATTCTTGGTGACTTGCACTCTCTTGCCGTGTCAAGGAACATGCTGAATACAATTGAAAGCTACCTCTCTGAATATACGTCCGTGTTTTCTGTTGGAAATGCCCTTTCAAAGTGGTTTACGCAGGAAAATAGTGTACTCAAGGTGGCATTTTTGGTTGCACACTGTTTATCGTAAAAATGAACTCAATAAGCACTATAATGCCTTAATAAATCTCCTACTCAGTATATGTGGCTGACATTCAGATTAACTTCAAATCGTGCAACCTAGCCATCTGTGAACGTGAGATTAAGTTGGCAGTAAATAAGCTCTCGATCTGGGCAGACAAAAATGGTTTTAAGTTTAACTGTGACAAGACTGTTTGCCTACTCTTTCCAAAACTACGTGGCATAAGGCTATACCCCAACATTTCAATGAATGGACACACCAGTACTACTAAGAAGGATCATAAATTGCTAGGTGTTGTAATGAATAAAAAGTTCAGTTTTGTCCCACATATCAAGTAGCTGTGATTGAATTGCTTGAAAGCTTTGAACTTGATCAAGATTCTCTCCATCAGTCGTAGGGCACAGATTGTGACTGTGTATTAAACCTTTTTAGCAGTGTAGTGCTCTCATGTATTGATTATAGTTCGGTTGTATACGAATCAGCGTCGAGATCTGCACTTAAAATGCTCGACCCAGTGCATCACCGTGGGCTTCGTCTGCTCTGTGGTGATTTCCGAACCAGCCCAACACCCAGCCTGTATGTTGAGACAGACCGGTGGTCATTAGAACGACGACGACAGTCCTCAAGCATCAAGTATGCAACCAAGGTGCTTTCGCAAGTCGACCACCCATCTCGCGAGATATTGCAGGATACATCAAATACCCACCTGTTTTTGAGGCGACCGTCAGCTACACCCACGTATCCCATCAGAGTGGCCTCACTTTTTGAAAATCTCCATATACCCGTCTCCAATCTCCAACTAAGCTCCCGCAAGGACACTGTAGCACCGTGTGAAATGCGGGCTATCAATTGGGACTTGTCATTCGTAGAGGTAAGAAAGCATGGCCTCCCAGTCGCGATTGTTCAGCATTTTGTGTACTTGCAGGCAAAATACAGGTGTGCTGAGTACTAAACTGACGCTTCCAAGTCCTCGGCCGTCGAATATGCTGCATATGGTCCAGCGTGCTCTGAATCTGCAACAATAAACGAACATACCAGCATATTTACTGCTGAGTGCTATGGCACACTGCTAGCTATTAGGCACATAATAAAGAAAAAAGAACCAGCCTCCATCATATACACAGATTCCCTCAGTGCAGTGACTGCGTGGTCGTCCGCAAAGACATAAATTCCAGTGACTAATTCCCTTCTAAACTGCCTCATGTCAGCCTACAGATCCAAGCTTAAAATCACGCTAAGCTGGCTTCCGGGACACTGCAACATAGCTGGCAATGAGGCAGTGGCCCGACTTGCGAATTCCTCTGCACTCCGCCTATCAGCAGGCGTAGTCGTCATCCCGTATGAGGACTTGAGGTCGCTAACCGGAAACCGAATGCGTAGGAAATGGAAAGAGGAATGGAACGACACTAGGGAAAACAAATAGCACACAGTAAAGCTAATAATAGCAAGATATAGTCTTGAAGAACGTAACAGGCATTAAGAGGTTGCACTGTAGAAACCCAGGATCGGCCATACACGTGCAACACACTCGCACCTTTTAAGCAACTCTGCAGCACTGCGTTGTGAAAAAGGTGGCGATGTGGTATCTGTCGTTCACGTTTTAGTGATGTGTTCGTACCTTGAACCAGAAAGACTGCGTCACTATCTAAAGCTATACAAATGCCACGTAGCGCATCACCCTTTATTTTTTCTTGGCGATGGTCCCCCATTTCCCACAGAGAAGCTGATGTTGGCTTCCTACATTTCATTACATATTCTCATTAATCTCAGCCTTCTCTCAACCCCGAGAGAACCTCGGAGACTTCTTAACCAAATGTCATGCAGCACGCGCTCTTTGTCCTGACAAGGACCGCTGGTGACACTGCGTGACTTTGTAAAATCCATAAGTTTAGCCCGTTTTAAACTCAACACACATAGTCATTATACTTAAGTTCAATCCACATGCACCACTTCTTTATTCTTGCCACCCTGAGTAGATTTTTTCTTTAATTGAACCGACCGAAAAACCTGTGTTTGGCGCTCTTTGGCCTGAGTTGCTCTTGCGCCACTAAAATCTACCACCACCACCACCACCACCACCACCACCATCATCATCATCATCATCATCATCATCATCATCATCATCATCAACAGAAGCACGATAGCTTGATCTTCCATCGTAATATCCAAGAGCAAAAAATTCTGTGCTGTGAAGTGAATACTGACTGGGGCTACATCGAGAATCGCTTCAATCTGAGAAGAAAGGGCAATATGGTTCACTTGCCTTAAGTTAGCTCCTTCCGATGCTGGAGCAAGTATCGCAGGAATACCCACTCTCCTGTCCTTGTGATGACGCACCACACGAAAGCCACCAACGTCCATATCTAGATCCGTAGAGTTTGCCGCGTTGTGGTCCCCGATATTCGTTGAGGCATCCTCAGGTTCAGTGATGCCTTGTTGCTTGCAGTTACGCATACTTGCGGAGGCCATGTTTGTGACCCGGTGTAACTATTTGGGAGGTTATGGCTGCGTTCTCGTTGACTCTTGTGTCGGTCCTTCCAGTACTTTTCAACGCGGCGGGTTGCCCAGATCCTTTAGGTCTCCGATACGGGAAGTACCTTCTTCAGTCGTTCGACGTCATGATCAGTTCAGAGCCGTAATATAAACAAAAGAAACAATAAATGCGGACAGAGCTGCATAAGTAGGCAGTACCAGCTTCGTCGTCATCCACTTGTGTACTGCAAATTCCGGCTCACTGACCCTCCCCCTCTCTCTGAGTGGAAGCGAAGCCTTCAAACCCAGAGGCTTATTGAACGCCACTCGATCGTGTAAATACTGGGCCAATCACCAAGGCACATCTATAGTTGGTGCTAGGATTTCTAGCCAGCAGCATTTAGAACGCACCGTCGTCAATGCACTTTAGGATTTGCATCATCTTCTCAGTTTCGAGCATGATGTCCTTTGTCACTTATACAAAAGGTGACGACATCCTAATGTAGGTGGTGAAGCTTTGTCCAGTTTTCTGCGACCACACACGCAAGCGCCGTTCTGTGCCCAACATGCTGACACCCGGTCGACCGAACACTACAGAGGAAGACGTCTTCCAGACCCTGAATGTGGGGTTGTTGTATTTCACCCAACTTTTGGGGTTGTCCAACTTATTATTCACTGTCACTAGTTTGTAGTGGTCAAGACAATCATTCACATCGGTGTCATCTGCACCGCTGAAGACCTTCGGGCCCCGCCGGCGAAGATGCCCTTGAGAGGTGACGAACTGGGGCGAAGGCTACGGTAGATTGGCGTTGTCAGGAATGATGGGTGAAAATACGTAGTTGGCAGCTTCAGGATGTAGCGATGGGGATGAACAGCGCCCTCCACAAATGTGACCAGGTTTATTAGTTGTCTGAGTGCGTTCTAAGCCTCAGTGTTGAGGCAGCGGGAAAGATTGTCCAGAGGCAAAGCAACAATCAGAAGCACGAGCTGAGCGAGGCGAGCGTTGGCGATTCTGCTCGAAGTGGGCGCATGTTCTTCTTCACAGCGCTATTTCCGGAGAAAGAACAAGTCTTTGTGGAACACAGGATGAATCTAATGAAGATATCTTTCCTGCTATCATAAAAAATAGCCGTACGTGACATGGTGACAAGCATGGGTTATACACCTGTGGCGTAAAGATTAGGATTAGGATGTTGTAGGCAGGTGGTGTTCAATAAACCCTAGTTTGTATCTTGTGCTTTTAAGTCGTCAGTGCCTTACTGGTCGTCTGTTTTGCGCTCTACAATTTGTTATACATGTGCGACTAAGAGACCTATTCACAACAGTATTTAGGAATGCATGTCAGGTCGCAAGAAAAGAGCTAAAAATATCTGCGAACGATTCTGAAACTGAAAGTTGGGTTGCACCCGCAGTGTTGCCGTCGGGTTCTCGGAGGTCGGAGCCTCCAGTACGGTGGTATCCAAGATGCAGCTCACGTATTCCACCGATGCTTCTTGGGGATCATCTCGCTGGTTCTTTCTGGCATTCGTGCGCATGTCCCTGCTCATGACGAAACTCGTATGAGTGGCTCAGCGCGGAGACTACCGGCGACGTCACACTCGAGCATTAGATAGGTAAACAAGATCTCATATTGTCGGTATACTCATGTTGCAGTATTGCAAAAAAAAACACGCCAACAATACACGTCAGGGATGGAGAGCAGTTATGTGTTGTTGAAACAATCGGAAATGAAACTTTTTAGATGAGCACTCAGTGTCAAAACGACGGTGTCAATTTTGTCCTACGTCCTGCCACATAGTATGTCTCCTTAGAATGAAATTTACTGTGGTTTGCGCCCACACACTTGACAGCGGTCAGTCAGCCGTTTGTGCCAGACAGTAATGGTGTTGTCAACAGCAAATTTTTTTCGTCCTTGTAAATAACCATTTATTTGAAAAGTAAATCACTGCTTACAATGCAGACGATGCTTCTTCTGTAGGATTTAAGAATAGCAGTTACAGTGGTATACTTCAAAACAGCGTAGAATTTCCTTAGCCTCGGGTTTTTCATTTTTCTCAGCTCTTCCAGTTTTCACCACAACTGTTATATGTTGCTGCCCGTGAAAAAAGTCGATGACATACGCGTGGAACGAGCACTTTCTGGATTGACATTCTTATCCCAAACTATGCAGTTAACTTCGTGCATTTTCTCTCCACTAACGAGTCATCACTACCAACATAATCTGCGGTTGTTTTTATTTTGACTGCCCACGAAAAAAACAAAAAGAAGGGTCAATAATTGTATCTCAGCAGCTTAGACAGGCGCGGATTGTGTGGCATTGTAGTATAGATACAGACCACGTGAGACGACAGGCGGCCATGTAACCGCAGTCAGATCTAAACATAAATGACGAACGAATGCGAAATACCAGTGTGCATTACATGCATGTTATTGATTGATATGTGGGGTTTAATGTCCCTAAATTACTATATGAATATGAGAGACGCCGTAGTGCAGGGCTGCGGAAGTGAAGACCACCGGCGCTTCTCTAACGTTCACCGAAATCTGAGCACACGGGTGTACAGCATTTTCCCCTCTATCCAAATTGCAGCCACCCGGTGGAGGCGCTAATTCTGTAGGCCGTGTGCTCAAATTCAGGTGCTCAAATTGATGTTACAAAATGGCAGCATATCCACGGAGTGAATGATGGATAGTGGGGCTAAGCATCTGTCCGTCCATTCGTTCTTGCTCCCGTCCATCCATGCGTGCGTGTGTGTGGCCGCCCGTGCGTCCATCCGCCTGCCCATGCGTGCGTCTGTTCGTGCATCCGCACGTTCATCTGTGTATCCGTCCCTGCTTTCATCCATATATCCGCTCCTGCGTCCGTCCATGCGTCCATCCGTCTGTGCAGTCATCCGTGCGTCCGTCCATGCATCTGTCTGTGTGTCCGTTCATCCACCTATTCAACACTCCGAGTATCACCATCTCGCATCTTTTCATCATATATTCCTCATATAGAAGCGCCGCCATCCAGCGGACCTTCCAAGAACTGAACGAGAGGAGGCACACGCACACTTTCTTACGGCTTGCGCTTCGTGTCTACTTCTCACCTTTAACCACCTCGAGTTCATGGTATATACTAGTTCACTGTATTCATGGCACTGGTGCCCAACGCTCGCTAAACCTTTCTAAAACCTAGGAGGTGACGCCCAGCGGGTATAACGTATCGACCCTTGTCTTCTGTGCGTTGTTGAACAATAAAAAATTCGCAGCGTGCGCGTTAACTGAAAGCCGAATTCTCCTGTCTCTCATTCTTCCTTAGCAGCCATTGGCGTGTACATTGAGCAGTATCATTCATTGTTCAACAACCCACAGAAGAAATCTCTCACCGGCACCACCTTGGAGTTCAAAATGTTATACATGTTACACACTACTACAACGGCTACGAGGGACGAACGGGTGGTGCTATCAGGAGCTTAACCCCTAAAAACCCCGGGTGGTCGAAATTTGCGGAGCCCTCCAGTACGATCTCTCCCATACTCTTTTGGTGGTTTTGGGGCGTTAAACCGCACATATCAATGAAAAATGCAGCCGCTGCAGCCGGGATGACATCCCGCGACCTGGGGGTCAGCAACCAAGTGCCTTAGTCACTTGTCTTAGCCGAATACCTTAGTCAATTGTCCTACGTCGAGTCGAATCTCATGACGACCAGAAGTTTCCGATCTACGTTCAATCGTAATCTGAATATTCTCTGCTAGCGTTCAACACAGCCCACGTGGTACTGGTGCGATTGTTGCAAAGAAGGCATCCAGCAGAGCTGATGCTGAAATGCGACCTGTTACCGCATTACAAAAAGTCGCACAGCTGAAGTGTCATGTCGTACCTTTGACGCATTTCAAGACATTTCCCGGAGTAGTTAAATGAGTGCAGTTGCAAAACAGGTGACCTAAGGGTCACTCCGAATCACGGGGAAGGTTGACTGTGTATTCCCACCTGTCGGCTCCATTGCAAATCAAGGACATCGCTCTAGTACTGGTGTCAAGGACCAACCTCTTTGACGCGATGTAAACAGGGGCAAGAGAGGACCGGAAGCACACTCAGAGGTTGTTTTGGTCGTGCTTGTTGTCGTGCACGTGCCGGCTGATGATAATGACGATGCCTCCACTATGGCTGCTCTACACTCAGGAGGATCGGTTAAAATTTTGTGATATTGACTTTTGGGCCTTTCACGTTCTGGCTGCGACTGTTTTGTTTTCTATGTTTTTAATGGCGGCATTAACAGGGTACTGTAGCTGATGGGGTTAGTTATTCATATAGCGGGTGGTGACTGTGCGACCTCACAGCCCGGCGAAATTGCGGTCTTCCAAGAAAGAGAGTGAGCCTGACATGACCATTGTGATTAGAAGTATTTTAATGAATGACTTGAACGCGAGAGCGCACAGGACTATGGCAACGTTTTTGCCTTGTGCAAATGCCAGCGTTTCCTCGTCTACCCTCTCTGACGCCGATGCAGCTGCTGCTACAGAGGGCTCCCCACTAGAGAAGAGGAAAATCCTACGAAGGGTCGAAGCTCTAGGATACACCATATCTTTAGGGTGTGGAGTAAAGTCGCAGTGTTTCTGAATGCAGTAACACTGCGTTGGTTGCGTCGCATGTTGGTGTGGCCGATGTCAACGTTGCTTCGAAGTAGGCAGGCTTGAGACTTTGTAGAGCATTTGTGTCAGACAGGCCGTTGACAGTGACGACGAATGTCGACGGACGACGTTCGTCCGTCGACACTACTTCAGGACTCGATAAGTCCCGGAGTAGTGTGGCTGTAAAGGTTTCCGCATAGCACAGTTGCGCACAGGAACGTGCGTAGCTGAGGTGAGCTGCGGAGACACATAATAGGCTCTCGCTGCGTGCGGGCGTGTAGGCACGAGGTGTACCTGCTGGAAGATACTTTTCGGAAACGTAGTCTCCGGGTAGTGGCACAGGTGGTTTCGCTGGGGGATCGAAAAGTCGCGTGGCAGGCATAGCGAACTGCCGTAGACCAACTCGGCACGTGAGAAGCCTAGGTCACTTTTGATGGCGGCTCTAAAGTTTAGCAAGACCAGTGGCACTTACATGCCCCACTTCACTGGTGATCCATGTACCATAAGGGAGGACTTGAGATGCCTGTGAAAACGCTCGACCAGCCAATTTTTTTTGTGGGTGGTAAGCGGTCGTACGCAGGGGTGTCGTTCAAAGAAGCTGGAGGAGTTCGTTGAAAAGCGCCGAATCAAACTGCAGACCGCGATCGGTGCCTATAGTAGATGGGCAGTGGGACCTTGCAATCTATATCAACGCAAAAGCTGCTGCAACTGAGGGTGCTGATATGTCGGCGATAGGTGTAGCTTCTGGCCACGGTGTGTTGGGGTCGATGCGTGTCAGTATGTAGCTGTAGCACTTGGAAGGGGGGGGGGGGGAGAGGACCGACCAGGTCCACATGTGTGGTGTCAAAACGCGCGTCCAGTGGAAGGAAGGAGATTGCAGGAGAGACGGAATGACGCTGGACGGCAAACGACAGCGCACCCAGTCTGAAACTTGCGCGTTCAGCTGAGGCCAAACGTAGCGACTAGAAATAATTTTGTGTGTCGCGCGAATTTCAGTATGTGATAGACAGCGTACAGTACTTACAGGTGTCTGCGAAGCGATGCCAGAATGAACGGTCAAAGTGTGCCGGTTGAAGTCACACACTACCGATGTACCATCTTGAGTCAAGACTATGCCTCAAGTTTCAGGGATGTCGACGAATTTCGGAGGGTATATATAAGTGGTTATAACAGAAGAAATGAAAAGAAAAGTGCCGACCCGTATCTGTCTCTCCTTACAAGGACACCTCAACAGGTCAGCACAGGAATGGGGTATGGGGAATAAAGGATATAGGGAAGGAAAGATTGAAACAGAGAAAAGAAAAAGAAAGGCGAGGGTCATTCGATCTGCTTCCCACAACGGACTCACAAGCCCCCACGCGCCATGCGCAGCTGACTAGGAAAGCTCCCAAGGGCCGGAGAGGTATCGCCAACGAGAAGAGGACAACAGGTTGGATTGGCGCGTCGTAGAAAGCGCGTAAAGCACTCGCCGAAGCGCGTAATCTCTGTACAGAAAAAATTGTGGTTCGTAGCACTCACTAATACGAGTCCAGTGGACCTCGATGGGGAGGCACTAATGTTCCTTTAGTTCACAAGCGCTCAAATAGCGCAGAAGTTTTGAAGAAGGTGATGAAGGCAGCTTGCGCGCGCTTCACCAGGCATGCGTGCGCACTGGGAAAGAATAAAATCAACAGTGCTGGTGGAGAGTCCCAGTTTGCTGTAAGAATCAAAGAGTGATCTGCGCACGTCCGAATACTCCTCACAATTGAAGATAATGTGATGGAGTGTTTAGGGCTGCGGGCAATGATGGCAGTTTGGGTCTCCCCATCCCGACTGTCTGTGAACCCGTTCCTCCGCGCGGTAACAGCCGATGCGCAGGCGGAGAAGGAGGGCACGCTCCTCTCTCAAAAATCCAGTTTTCGGCAGTGGGCGTGGTGGCTGCCCTGCCGCAACTCGTGGGTCCGGGTGGCGAGCGGTGACGGAGCACCGTGTGCGAAGCCGCGCTACGTCGAATGTGCTCACCGCTGTAGTCACAGGGGTTCCCGGAGAGTGCGCTTCCTTGGCGAGATCTTCGGCCGCTTCGCTGCCGGATATTCCAACGTGCGCTGGTATCCATTGCAGCACAAGATCACACACGAGGTCCTGCCCTGCTTCGAGCTTTCGCGCGACGCGCGTGGCAACCGGAGGCCTGCGGGAGTCCAGCGCGAGTAGTTGAAGAGCAGCACGTGAGTCCGAGAGAACGGCAGCCGACGGAACTCTCAGTTGAAGGAGGGCATCGGTGGCGAGGTCAAGCGCGGCGAGTTCGGCTATCGTCGACAATGCCTCGCAGGTGAGGCGGCACTGATTGTATAGCTCCAGCGAAGGCACTACACACGCAGCCGCGGCACAACCGTCGTTCAACACTGAACCGTCAGTAAAGACGAGGAGACGCCCCGCGAGAAATTTGTCGAAAGTGGCGGCAGTTTCGTGCTGAAGCGCACACACTGGCGTCGTCCGCTTGCTTGCCACTGCCGGCAACCGTGTCCGATTCTTCAGAGGGCGATGGTGGCGGGGCGGGGCACTATAGTCATTCACATCCGGTGAGCTCGGGACGAGGGCGTAGAATGCCGCAGCGCATTGCCCCATCCGTGAGTGCGGAAGGGAGGAGAGCCAAAATACCAGCTGCTGTCCGAGGCGCGAGCGTTTCATAAGCTCTATGTGATTTAGCGCTCGAAGATCGGCCCGGAGTGACAGTGGCATGTCTCCCGCCTCAGCGAGTGTTGGGCCTACTTGAGATGATCTGGGCAAGCTGAAAAACTGGCGAATCGTGACACAATGCGCTGCGTCCAGTGTCTCCCAGTTGAAACGCGTAAGCGCCGTGAGAGGAAGGCCGTACAAAATGCGCGCCGCCACCATTCCGTTGTAGATGCGGAGAGCTAGGGACAGTGTGCATCCATTGCCGCGAGCAAGGAGCGTTCGAGCGGCGGAGGCGAGCCTTCGCGCGTTTCGAAGCTGGTCGCTGACCGCTGGTGACCAGTTGAGGCATTGGTCTAGCTGCACTTCGAGGTAGGTCACTCGCCTCTTCCAAGGGATGGGGATTGTTTGGAGAGTGAAGTTCGGTGTGTAGCGCTGGGCGCCATAACTGGGGTGCAGCAGCATCGCCTCCGTCTTCGTCGGTGAAAGCGTCATCCCCCTGCCCGTGATGAACGCGTCAATTGAATCCAGGACGGTTTGGACACTGGTGCGAGTACCCCGGCCACTGGGCACAGGTCCCGTCGTGAACACCGCAATGTCGTCCGCGTAGACCGCCACGCGCTCATCACAGGGAAGAGCACGGGGAATGTAATCGTCGATGTTAGCCAGGGCGAGATTGAACAAGAAAGGGCTAAGTACACTGCCTTGCGAAACACCAACACTCACGGGACACGGCTCACTAAGGACTCCACTGACGCGCACACGCATGGTTCTGCCGCCGAAGAAGGAAGCGATGTACGTGAAGAGAAGACCGGTCACTCCAAGATCGCGCACCATGTTCAGGATGGTGGGGTGTGGCAGGGAGTCGAATGCCGCCTTGATGTCTAACAGGATGAGGTACCCGGCCTCTTCTTTGTGCTGTGCCTCCTCTAGCGTGGCGATGACGTCGGCAAAGGCGTCGGCTGTGGCACGCGAATGGCGAAAGCCACACTGCGAAGGTGAGAAAACATCCAGTGCCTCGGAAATCCATTCAAGTCTCCTCAGTGCCATGGCCTCGAACAGATTGCCCGCTGCGGAGGTAAGGGAAACAGGGCGATAGGACGCTGGCTCCGAGGCGGGTTCGCCCTTATTGAGCACGGGGAGGACGATGGCTTCGCGCCACTCTTGCGGCACTATCCCCGTGCGCCACAGGTTGTTGTAGGCGGCCAAGAGCACTTGGAGCTGAGACTGATCGATGTTGCGAAGCATCGGGTATGTCACGCCGTCAGCGCCGGGCGCTAAGCGCTGTTTGCGCGACGCCAAAGCCAGGCGCAACTCCCTGAGAGTGAAATCATCAGTGCATAAAGCGCGTACTGGTTTGCGCATGCCGGTGGTGAGGAAAAATCGGTGAGGTTTGTACCACTCTCGGCGATGGTGCAGCGGGAGTTGGGGAACCTCGGCGCAGCTTGTTGTCGTCACGCTGATGGGTGGCGGGTAGGCGGACGTCGATGATGAATAGCACGGCGCTTGGTGTGGAGACGGCGTCGACGTGGCTTAGCCAATCGCAGGAATTTTGTCGGTGCTTTTTGTGGTATTGCTGTTTCTGCTCCGGTTTTGGAACCTGTTGGCTGGCCCCTAGGAGGCGCTGTACATATGTATATATAGGGATGCTTGGGTATATAAAAAGAGTTCCTGCTTGGTTACTGGCTGCGGCGTACTTCTCGTCAGCCGGCGCTTCAGCGCCATGCACTGAGTTCTCCGTGCGGTGCGTCCGCCGCACGATACTACACTTTTGACATGACTGGATGTTGTTGTAAACTGCGAGATGTAGGAGAGATGCCAAGTCTCGTGTGCTGAATAGCAGGACGCCGATCTGATCATCGCGTTCAGAAGGGACTTGTGAATGCTGAAGACACTAAACAGACGACCTTCTAGGAAATGCCGGATGTATCGGACAGCCAAGTACACGGCCAGTTGTTCGCGGCCGAAAATGCTGTAGCGGGCCTGTGCAGGCTTGAGCTTCTTTGAGAAGAAAGCCATCGAATGCCACGTGCTGTTTCCATACACCTATTTTATACAAGGATTTTATACACGCGTTTATATTTTTGTTCGTAAGTAACTGTATGAAAAATTGTGGACATTAAAGCGGATTTTGAACTAATGACTCAAATCACAATATTATGATGGAATATGATGAAATTTTCTTTCCCCTGAAATTAGAGTTCCAATTTGTGAGATACTTCAATAACACATTAAAAGATGACCTGGTTTATGGCAGAAACAAAAAAACCATATTACCCACAGATGATTCTGTGAATACTAATAATGCGGGTAAAAGAATTGGTTTCGATTTGTTTTGCGAAACTTTCTCATTAAGGCTGCGATATTGCCCTTGAATTTTAGAGCTGAGCCTATAGTAATATTTTGGTGCTTCAAAACATTCCTCGAACGAACTCACTGCAATCATTATGACAGGTCCACTTTTTGTGTGTACAGCTCCAGTAATTCTACGCACATTATTACTATAATAGCTGAAAGTGTTGAAATTTTTGTGAGTTTCAGGGGACTGCGAGCTACAACTGAATGAACGGTTCTATTCTGTAGCAGTATTCTGCATCACCACCTGATTGAGCAAGAGTTTCGGTACTCTAAGAAATTAACCACATAGTAACGAATATATAGAAAATGAGTCATTTGTTCAGATTTGATGGAAACTATCACGAAAAGGAAAGAAACTTAAGACTTGAAATTTTGATGGAAATGTCTGCGAAGTCAATCGAAAAAAGTTGGAAGTTTCTATAAGCAGATTTAGACGCCGTGTGCCCCCGTTAAGCTGAAATTTATGGAGAGCTGACCTGGCGATATCTCCCCTTTGTCCCTTTTACAAAAAAACTAATAATCATAAGTTTGTATCATGTGCCCACTAACTTACTAAGAAAACAGGTCTACTTATGGTGTTTGCGAAGTTAGGTAATGTTTCGCCGCAGAAACTGTTAAGTTTTGAAGCCTTCGTTCAAGCACAATGCTACAGGAACTCTCTTGCTGTGGTATGCATTCCATTCAAGCCACTACGCGTATTTCAACATATTGTGGTTTAATAAATGCTGGAAAATACTCTTGAAGTATTTTTAGAATGAGATGAAATGTAAGACACAATTCAAATATTTGGAATTGTACTAGCGGCAATTTTATTTCACGCTTTGTATCTCACTTTCCTGCTCTTAGTTTCGAAAATGTCTTTTTACCATAATATTGCAATAAGTTGGTAAGCAATCACGCCGTTACCATCCATAGGGTACTATAGGTTTTTGTGGTCGACTCTCCAGAGTATGTGTGTGCTACAGTTCCAAGGCAACAAAAATGAATAAACAAAAAAGAAGAAATCACACTCAGAACTGAGGTTTCTTTGGGTGGACCTGTCTGCCGGGCATCGTCTCTAAATGAAAATATGGTTACTTCTCTGGCTGCCTGCCGGGCGTGTCTTTGGCTGTCTTTGATATCTCGTGACCTCAGATATGAGGATATGCCTTGTCATCACTCGCTCCAAGGTCTCACTCGGCTTGGTCCGGGATCGCTTGCTCGCTTAGGTGTCTCTAAGTCAGTAGCATCTCCCACGACCATTCGAATTCATCACTTTTACAACATAATTTCCTTGCCCTAGGTTACAGATTAGCACGACGTTTTCTGCGGATCGGATCTACCCTCAAAAACTTGTTCCCTTACGGGTCAATGAGAAAGCATTTGGAAATTTCATTCAAACACGCAAGAGTATCGCTATATCAATAGCATGATTCCGTTTACCTTGGACTTCATCAACTGGGCCAACGTTTGTGAGTTGCTGGATTACACAACAAATACAACTTCCCAATGAGACCGAGTCGATGTTTCTGTACCTATAATTATACACAAGTTAATGTTTTAGTATTTCTTTCGTTATCAATAAACGTTGTTACTACGAACAAAGCTAATCGGGTGCAGCTAATATCCCCTTAATCAGACAAACAGCGTAAGAGAACGCGTTTTATTAGTCGCATACACGTTAACTGTACTTGTTTCAGTGTCATCATGCTGGTGTTATGCAGAGCTTCCACAATGGTAAATGCGAGCGAGTATTATAAGCAGTCAGCCTCTGATTAAGTATGGCTCCTCCACTTTAGGGGGAACCAGTTTGAGCCAACATTTCTGAAAGAAGAAATGAAGAATAGTTTGATCGTTCCCACATCACCCTCCAATGGTTTGAGAAAGTCATACAACAAATACCAGTTTTAGTTTGAGGTACGAAAACATGAATATCTAGCTGACACTACAAATTATAGCAGGCAATGTCAACTAGGAAAGATAAATGAACGAAGCAGAGTTGAGAAAAATTTTCAGGGGGAAGGATTTGTAGAAGAAACGGACTCCACTCACAAATATTTGTCGCATTTCTCTGGCGTGTCCTGTGCTTGCCTTAGCGCTCTATACCAGCTAATTATGCAGACGAGAAAGCTCAGCTTTTAAGTTGCAACTAAGTGGAAGTGCATAATTTGCTCTAATAAAACAAACACAAGAAATAAAAGATATTGCTATCCATTAGACGGACATACTTCATGAAGATATATCATGCCACTTAGCATAAATACTCTCTATAGTGTGAGTTTATTGCGAATTTGAATAATGTTTGAAGTAACTAAGTGAATATGACGTTTCCGCGTCTTAGACCACTAACTTTTGTAGCATCTTGATGTTGTACATTCCTGGTTGTTCTATTCAGCAGTGTTTGAGCGAGGGCGGTAGCATACGGAAGAAATACTGCAAATGTATTCGGTACAGGTATGGGTCTACGCACCAGCATCCATTGGTAGAAGATCGGCCTGAAGTCACAAGCATCCTACGTGTAATAGAGGAAAAAAAAATCCCAGTTTCACCGTGGAAGTGATGCAGTGAGTGTTTGAGCAACAAACTGTACCTTCATGCGAAAATAAGACCGGCAGCCAATTGTTTTAAATTCATTCTTGCGTAAATATAGCGAAGTTTGGAACAAAATAATACTGACACTCAAGAGACAGATGCTCTTTCCATGCGTTGGGAGCGCAGAGGTGTAGAAGGGTATAATGCGGCGCGCGGATGCTAGTCTATATTGTGCAAGTGACACCTATCACAACTGCACCCCTAGAACGTATGTTCACAGCTATTGCTCAAACAACCTTCCACCCCCAGCCACCCGCCTTCATTCATGCTCGTTGAAGACAGGCGGGGTGTTTTGTCCCTTCCTCAACAGCATTCCATGGCAGGTCCAACGCGCGCGGTGGTGTTATCGCATGCACCCTTCGGGAAATGGAGTTGAATGGGCTGGCTTGTTTGACATATGCTTCAACTGCGTTCGTTGATCGTCACCACTCGCAAGCTCCGACTCGTGCTTCCAGGCATCACGCTTAGGAATAGTGCCACTGCCTGCACTAATGGCAGATGGCAAAATGATTGACAGCTTCGAGGAAGTCATGAGGCGCTTTCAAAGCCAATTCAGTTCTTTTGAGAAGCCAGTCGTGTTGAGTAGCTACTTCATTACCTTAGTCGAAACTAATACAAATGTTGGTAATACGTAGGCAAAATGGCAATAGTATTTCAGAGCATCATAAGGGGCACAGGTTACCGAGAAATCTTTCCGACTTACTTTCACTTTCTTGCTTCCAATCAGCCAAATGCCGACGTAGAATGCCTGAAAGTAAAACACAGCTAAAAAGAGAACTTTTTATTTTTCTCATTTTATGAAAGAAATGCTAATTCATATATGTGAATTATATGCAAGATAAACAAGGACTACAATGTCGGGATCATTATGAGATAAAAAAAATGGCAGATCTCACGTACAGTGGGAATCGATGATATGCGAAGCACGCATAAGGAAGGTTGAAATGTCACTTTAAATTCAGCACAACTTTACGAGGCGGACGCATATTAGGCTCTACATGGCTTTAATGCCATGATCACCATAGTTGCGGCTGGAATTTGTGTTCGTCGTCTATTCAAGCTACGTAACACCAAAGCTGGTATACGTGAAGCTAGCGAAATGGCGGAGAGTGCACTATAGGCGTAGGTGTAGTCATACTTTACGTGATATGCATGTCATGATTATCATGTTTGGATGGGTCATTTTCATTCGTCATTTATTCACGTCAAGTAATGCCAAATTTTTTATAAGTTAAGCTGGTGAAACGGCTGCCAGCGCACTATCAGCGTTGCAGGTAGTTATGTTTTACATGATACGCATGTCATGATTATCATGTTTGGGCGTGTCATTCACTTTCATCGTTCATTCGCGCCACGTAACACCAAATTTTCTATATCTGAAGCTAGCGAAACTGCTGCGACCACGCATTGATCGTAACATGTAGTCAGTCATGCTTTGCATGGCACGCAAGTCATGATTATAATGTTTCGACATGTCACATATATTTGTCATTAATTTGCGTCACATAATACCTGCTTTGGTATATGTGAAGCTAGTGAAACAACCATGAGCGAAGCATGAGCATGGCAACTAGTCATGATTTGCAAGACATGCATGTCATGATTTTCACGTTAGGGCCTGCCACTGATTTTTCCCATGCAGTCACGTCATACCATATCAGTTTCGCAGTATGTTATGTGAATGAAACCACCGCAAGAGCAACAAGATCATGACATGGCAGGGGATCTAAATTTCGTAGGCAGCTAGCTAGATAGATAGATAGGTAGATCGATAGATGAATAGATAGATAAACAGATACATAGATATATAGGTAGCTAAATAGATAGATAGATAAATAGATAGATAGATAGATAGATAGCCAGACAGACAGACAAACAGACAGACAGACAGACAGACAGACAGACAGACAGACAGACACGGCCAAACACGCCGAAGTTCGCTAAGAAATGCTTGGCATTCAAAATGGTACGGGAAGATTAGACTATTTCAAGGTTTTGCATTGTGGAGACAAAAACATTGGAGCGTAGAAAGGTCAAAAGCATAAATGAAAGGCAAAAAACACACCATCCAACGAACTCACCCGCTTAACCTTGAAGGAGTCGATGCACATTTGTATCGGCGCGTAGCATGTAGCCTGCCCATGCAAGGTAACGTTAATCGCCTGAGAAAAAAAAAACAGTTAGTACTATCAGTTGACTTTAATGACTCAATTAGATTGGTTGGTAGTATCAACCGCTAATAAATATTTATTATGTCTTCCCAGTCAAAAGATCTCAGTCATTGGGAAGTTACAAAAAATTGGGCAAGACAAAATTTAGAATCTTTCATAATTAAGAGTATACCGAAAATTTCACACCTAACATGTTTTAGCTGTTGTAAAAAATTGCCCGCAGCTTCCCTCGGGGGAACACTGAGGAGGATGCGGAAGAAATTGCGACTTACTTGGGTCGATGGCTAAATTGGCTAACGTGGTTGTGAAATGGGGTGTTAAATGAGTGAACACGTACGGCACGTATGCGAAAAGGCGGTGTTTTATTTATTGCGACGAACTTTGAGGACGATGGCTTCGTAGTCGGTAAAGTAAAGAGTGAGTGGATCGGGTTGCATCGGTCGTAGGTCGAAATTTGCAAAGACGTGGTCGATGCAGGTTCCGCGAATGGTGGTCGGCTGGTGGTGTTTGCAGTCGTCGTGCGTTGCGCGTTTCAGCGAGTGTCGCGACGCCATGTATTCGACTATCCAATCGTCCTTGATGACGTCGACGTTGAAGTCGCCAACTAGCATGAAAGACCGATGTTGCGGTTGTTGTTTTCTGTAATCTTGCACGGCCTCGTCGACGTACTTTTCTACGGCCGTCGACGCACCGTACAAACCAACGAACGAGCGGCAACTGAGCGAGCGAGGGCCGACCTTGAGTATATATACAGCGCGAATGCGCATGCGCTGTCAGCTGTCGAATGTTCTCGAAGGAGAAGCGTGCGCGCGGCACAGATGGCGACGGCGCGACGGCGCATGCGCTGTCAGCTGTCGAATGTTCTCGAAGGAGAAGCGCGCGCGGCACAGATGGTGGGCGACGGCGCGACGGCGCATGCGCGCGCGTCAGCTGTCGAATGTTCGAGAAGCGGTGCGGACGGCGCGGACGGCGCACTACAAGGCGCGAGTATAAGATGCTTCCGCATCTAAAATATTCATAAATTTCGCTGTTAAATTCAGCTGACTCTTGGCCGATGCCTGTGAGTGAGCAGCTGCTAAACTTCAAAAGAGCATCATCATAATCAAGCCTTATGTTAGCTGTTTGGTCACATTCAATTTCTGAGAGTTCACAATTGCAATGTACTTTTTTGTTGGAGGAATTGCGCACTGACGCTAAATTTATATGACCTGCTTTTTGTGCACGTGACCTTCAACCCATTTATACCGTAGAATTTCTCAGGTAATCTACGAAGACATAGGAGTCGGGTTTTCAACATTATAAATCTTACGCATGAGATGACATCCACATTAAGAGGTATGTTTTCCAGGCAAGCTTTTGTACCTGTAAATAAAAGAAATGCATCCGTGAAATTAGGCTATCTGTCGTTTAAAACACTTGCGTTTATGGTATTTAAATCTTCTGCGTGGTATTGTGTGAAGAACTATAACAATTTAAACCGTCTGTGCCTGTTTCCTTTCTCAAAGTAGTTGCCAAACTCCTTTGCGAATTGGTAAGTTACTTCGCAATGTAGCAAAAGAAACAATTGTTAAAAACACTTGCAGGGCCCCGAGTGCGCAGTTGCACTCAGTTGCCACCTGTTATATTTCACGTGGATGCGACCTACAAGAACATGATCAGCCAGCTCTTTTTTAATTATTTTTGTTGCATGGCTGTGTAATGTGCCTGTTCCAAAAACACTGTTCACTGTGCTTGACAAACTGGACGTTTTTGTGTTGATGGAGGAGAGCCCGCAGACACCGGCTGCTAAAGTCCTACAAAGTTTCAAACATATTACACGTATTGGCAACCTTTAGGAGTGCGTGAAAAAGTAAGGAAGTTACAACAGAATAGAAAGTTGGGCGAGTTGGTGTCTATCCATATTAAAAGAAAAGCGGCGCACAAAAAGACGAAGACAAAGAAGAGAACCACACACAGCGCTGTGTGTGGTTCTCTTCTTTGTCTTCGTCTTTTTGTGCGCCGCTTTTCTTTTAATAAGGAAGTTACAGTAGCGTTGAGAGCTTGGCTAATTAGTGAGGCATCATTTTAACATACGATGTGAGAGTGGTTATTAGACGGGAACAGACAGGGCAAGAAAAAAACACGACCGTCGAGTGGCGTGTTTCTTGTCCTGTGTGTTTCCATTGGATTCGTGCCTCTACACCATATGTTAAAATGATCGGAAAGTTACATTGCGGGTGGTGCCAGGCAAGAGTAAGGGCGCTGGTATTTTAGACGTGATTCTTGCATAACAAACACCAACCCACACGAACGTCACATTCTCGACGTCATTTTTCTCAACCTCCACATACGTCAAGGCCAGTCGCTGATTTCTGGTCGTTAGAAAGAAAGGCGAAGCAACATTTTCATTTGGGTATTGCAAAGAAACGTTCTGCACAGGAGTCTCTAGAACATCAAAATGGCTATTATGGTACAGTGAACTTGAGCAAAGTTCAAAACACAAAACATATCAACATTGGTCACCTCCGGTCACCTGCGAGTGGGCGTGCAGTGGCTAGACTGACAGTATTACCACTTTTCATATGGTTATTCGCACACTACCATTGTCCAAGTAACTTCAATATACGTATGTTATGGGCACTCTGTGTTTGAAGAGTTCTTTTTTTTTGGGCATCAAGGTAGTGCAGGGTAGCAAACTGCAACCATCGCCCTTTTTAACCTCACTGCCTCTCCCCCCATATATATATATATATATATATATATATATATATATATATATATATATATATATATATATATATATATATATATATATATATATATATTCAAGTGTTCTGCGCAAGACACCGAACAATTGATTCACCATCCGAGAAATGCCGATTTGGACGTCACACGTGCAACAAAAGAAACATCAGAATGAAAGCCATAGAACAGCTTAGGCACGAACCTACTGGCTATCACATCCTGATTCAATTCTTTTAGGAAAGACTTTCTCGAAGCTCTAAATGCCTTTCTAAACCTTTCGAAGTATACATGTGTCACTTTACCACCAGGATGTGTAAACCCAGAAAATGAGATGCGACCTTAAAACGGTTGGGAAAAACAACTAGCATGCGCTATTGCTCGAAGTAACCACGCCGTGCTATAATAATGCCAAGAACCAAATGAAGCATCCATTGACATATGTGAATGAACCAGTTTGACGTGAAGCGACTGTATAAGCGCGTGTATAGGTCAACGTCGAAGTGTAGCGCTTGATTCTTGAGCACACTGCGATCCTAAAAGATGTAGGTTGATCCGCCACATAGATCAATCGTTTGTTTGTGTTACTCCAGGAAACAGGCTTACCCACTGAGCACTCATCTTCTTTGCAGGCCTCTGCAGATCTGCATAAGCCGCTCATTGCTAGAAACACCATGATAGCACGAACACACGATGCCATGGCGATGGTGCGAGTAGAACTCTGATTTCTGATCTCAACGACCCGATTCAAGTTTTAAAAAGCAGCGAAAAAAAAATTAGAGCGTATTGGGGCCTGTGAGCGATGACAAAATAGCGTGATGTGTCTCTCTAATTGTGACCTTTCTGGTAGCGCGTAGCTCCTTGCCTTTTTTTTAACCTTAACTCGTCCTTGGAGTTCATCACGCGCACGTGGAATTGAATATTTCAATTAAAGTTCTACTGGGCACTCTGGCGAAGTGAAGTTTTAATTTCATATCTGGGTTTCGCAAAGGAGCCACATCAGAAAGTGCTATTGATTACTGTTGCTCAAAACCTAGCCCCCGCTCTTTTCCCAGCCACAGTGGTACTTACTGGGAGGCACGGTGGTCGTCTAAAGGGCTAGACATACTGGTAGGGACGGTCCTGAATTCTATGAAGTAATCATGGAGAAAAGCTGGCTACCAGAAGCCACAATTTTCCTTTCAATGATATGATGAATTCCTATGGTTTTAAAGGAGTGCTATAAGTTGATTCAATTGTCAGGATAATATTGACAATATTTATCCCCTTTCTCTCAAAGGCGAGTGTTTTCTCGCGAAAAGAAAACGTGTTAGAAAACTCTGCGCATTTCACTTTCTTTTGTATTCCATCTTATTGAAAGCATGCGCGTACAAGCTGAAATTGCATTGAGCGAAACGTTATAAAGTTGCGCTAAAAAATGTGCGAATGCAAGCAGAGGCGTTCGTTAAACACTGCATATGTTTTCTACTACCAGTTGTTTACAGTTGCGAAACGATGCGAACAGCAAAATGGATATTAGCAAGAGCAGTCGCGGTAAACTGATATAGAGCACTGCTGCTTGCGGATATTGTAGCCCTGGACACTGCTATAAATAAGCTTGAGCGAATGACACCTGGATATACTGTATATGTTAACTCAACGTGACGGCTCTACTGTAGAAGTACATATGGAAATTTTTAAAAGTCAAAAGCCCACACTGCACCCACAATTGGTGTTTCACGAATATTACGGTATATATAAAAGGTAGACCTGATGTGGCTCTGTGGTAGAAAACCTCATTGCAACTCAGCATGCTGCTAAAGTTCGATTCCTGCTGGAACAATAACACTTATTCGTGGGATTCGTCTGGTCAGCGCTGGAACATACTTACCTCCGGGTATGTGCCACTGCTTTTATGGAAATTGTTTCAGAACGCACGCGACTGGATTGTGACATTATTTGTGTCATGCCTAGCAGATTGTATCCTGCATTCATTTTACCCTCTCATTGTAATTTTGGTTAACCCTATGTTAATCATGTGATCTTGAGAGAACCTAGACGTAAGCAAATAGATAGATAGATAGATAGATAGATAGATAGATAGATAGATAGACAGATAGATAGATAGATAGACAGATAGATAGATAGATAGATAGATACTCAAAGTGCCCAAAGTGGGCAAAGAAACGATTCGAAACACTTAAACTAAACAAGTGGGCGTGAGCCCCTGAAAGCCGTCCCGCACATGTTCTTCCACAAGTACGTTTTCTGTCAAAAGTGGGATACGAAGCTGTCTTGTTTTCTAGACGTTCGGCAATTGCTCCTGTGTGAGTGCTCAACTAAAGGGCTGCCACAAGGAAAGACACTGAGAGAAACAATAAACACTTGTTTATTGAATGTCGATTTGATATACCCTTATGATTTCCAGATAGGAAGGGGTGAAACAAAGGCAGCAGGTAGGGAAGTGATTGAGAGAAACTTCCAGCTGGGTATCCTACACTGTGGAACTGGAGAGAGGAAGTATATAGTGAGAAGAGTAAAGAGAAGGAAAAAAAAAAAACTGGCTGCGGATTTGCTCGGCAAGGTGCAGTTATGCAAGTAAATGCTTCTTACACACCTAGTGTTAATTTACAAGTCGCATTCGAAGCACAGTTCCTCAATATAGCGATAGTCTGCCACGTTGGAACACTGCCTAACGTGCTCAGCAGCTGAGCCGAATTTTGTGGTTTTGATTGTGGCTATGGTGGTCACATTTTGATAGAGGTGAAATGGTAGCGGCCCATGTTCGGTGTGATGTCGGTGCACGCTAAAGAACCCCACATAGAGAAAATCTCTGTAGCTCTTGACTACGGAGTCTCTGAGAATCATGCTGTGGTTTGCAATATTTGAGGGATGCAGAAAACCGTATCATGTACCAAAAGTCCAACACTGTGGACATTGAAAAAATTGATAAATCTTTGCATTTTTTATATTTTCTTCTATGGGAAAGTAAAGGAGCCATCGCTGTTTACACTGGCTCAGCGGAGTTACTTATGTGTATACGTATCGCAATTCACTGCATTTATGATTTCAGGTGTCTTGATGTACATTTTGTCACGAACTGTCTACAAAAACTTTATATAAACTTAATTTTTGGATAACATGTAGTGGGTTAAATTATTATATACAAGAAAATACAAATGAAGGCCAGTATCACGTAGGCAGTTTCATTCCTTTTGGGGGTGGAAACTACTTATTTAGCTTTCATGAATTATAGGGCACGTGTGTTCGGATGTGCACGTGTATACCTACGCCACCATTTGAAACATTTCAGGGCAAAAGGCCACTTGTGACGCCTTCCACCTCTGGCTATGCCACTAACCTCCATAAAAAGGCTGGATGACGCATCCCAGCTCAACCACGTGGACGCTTGTGAAGCCACCAGAAAGTACCTTCGGTGTCCCGAAAGCTGGCGTTTTCTGGGCGTTTTAGGGCGTGTAATTGATATATTATCTGGTGGCAGTTGCTCTGATTGTAATTGTTCTGGTTTCTTTTTTATAGTGTAACATTTTCACGGTCATCCGACGCTACACGAAAAGCGACAGGCGCCGTAGCGACGCCTTCTGAAACGGCGGGGTTGCTGTGACCTACAACTAGTGCATGCAACAAACACTACGATTAGGAATCGCTTAAAAAGCCGACTAACACGACACGAAAAATGACAGACGCCGTAGCGAGAGACGCCGTTTGAATAGGGCGCAGTGCTGTTAAGTACAACGTTAAATTGCTCGTTAGGCAGGTGACAGAGAAAAAAATTGTCATAGCATTGTTCTACAGCAAAAAGGTATGAGTGCACTGGTAGCAGGAGAACAAAGGTTTGTCTGTTGTGATTTTACCGAAAAAGGAAAAAAAAACGTTGGAATGACATCGTTTCGAAGGTAAGTTTTTGGATACGAGGGGTCAAAACAGGACTCTACAAAATGGTCCCCGCAAAGTCTGCTTCTCGGAGACGGCGTACAGTGGTTCCTCTTCGAGTTACTGACCCACTTCTTGTATATTTGTTTCCTCGAGCGTGCGAAACTGTATATCGACAAACCGAACACCTTCCAGACGCCTCAATAAAAAAATAGGTGGTCAAATACCATATTTTCCTCGTAAAATGCGTAAAAATAAATGCGATATTGAGGTAATTATGCGTAAACTGTCTTCGCGACGACATTTCCGGTCGAGTCGTAAAGTTCAGAGCTCCCTACAGGCCAGCATTTCAATAAATCGAAGAGAAAAGCTCTCGCGTCCGCAGCACACGACCGTTCATGGCGGTGGCTTTCGGGACACCAACGGTGTGTTCCGGTGGCTTCAACCGCACGCGCTAAATGCGCCATCCAGCGCCCCCTAGTAAAGATCAGTGTGCTATGCAAGCGCTGAAGACAGTATTAGGGTGGACCGGATCACCACCTAGGTTACAATTTTGAAAGTTCGTGAGTTCGTATCGCATATTCTGTCCTTTTCATTTGCCTTCATTTTATGTCGTAATGCTTCTTTCGCGGTGACAAATATTTCCCTCCAAATAATCTTTGGCTTTTTTGGTTCATTCATATGCTTTGACCTAACAAAACAAAGAGCACCTCGAAAAGCTCTCCTTCTTTGTGCTCGTTCACAGAGTGGCGTTGATACAAGCAAAAACCCCTAATAAAAATTTGATGACTGACAACAACACTAGATTCATTTATAGCAATATCTGTGCAGGTATTTGCTCTTGCTATGTTCTATGTTACAATAAACGAAAATCGCCAGAACCCTGGTACCTTGCCAATGAATGATATGCGATGCATGAAATGGCGCTAAAGATACGACCATATTCACACACAGACATACGTCGAACAGCCGCCGATATTTTATATAACTAGTCATTTGCAGTTGCCAAATCATGCCAACAGCAGCATAAAAGTAGCGAATCAGCAACACCGGAAATGCGAAAATGACATGAAGCACAGGTGCTCGCGAGAATTGACACTGCTAAATAAATTCTAGACAGTTCTACATAAATCAACTTCAGCGGATGGCGCCTAACTCTACTGTCAGCGTTTTTCCACCACTCATGCATTGACATTATCCTTGTTTGGTCTCGTGGTTCCTGGGCACATTAGATGGTCAATCTCTTGTAGCACGAGCCCATCCGCAGATATATGCCACATAATTGGTGGAAAGGGTTTGATGACGTACAAGGGCAGTATTTTGAAATTATTGCGATAGCAAATATATGAACAATCTCGACTGAGTTTTCCCGTCACCATGACCACCGCCGTCATGTACGATATATGTATACCTATTTTGTTGATCCTAGTCCTACTCACTGTGCTCTCTTTCACACTATCTTTTGTTGAAATTTTTTGTATCTTATACTTGACTCGCTTTTTGGAATAAAGCTTTAGCCAATAGTGTCCACATGTTTGTGCTCCCTTCTTCTTTTAGCTTTCCGCCCATATTTTGTGCCGTGCACCATCATCCAATACCAACCCCCCAACTTACCACTCTTCTGCAACCAGAGAAGCTGTACAAGCCTCATGGACCAATCGCTATTTATTAACGGTGAAAATAAGCAACGTCAAGCACCCAAAATAAAGTAGAGATAGGGTTCCAATGGTGATATGACATAAAAAAATCAAGCAAAAAATGGCCACAACGCGCTAGCCTTGTTCCTGTGCTTTAATTTTATTTAGCGCACTGGCGTTCAATATTTACTTATCAATAAAACATGCTGTCGTACTAGGCGGTTCATACTTACTAGTAAATTCCGGTTATACACCATCTACACAAGAGAACAAAAGACAAGGATGGGCGCGAACTTCAACCTATTAAGCTTTATTGAAAGTTTGCTTTAGTCTGTGTACTGTGTCATCGTGTGGTTTGTGCGTTGCCATCTAATCCTTGCATAATTTACCAGCTTTCTCAACTTCAGGCGAGAATGTACGAGGCGCGCAAATGCCAGCCATTTGTGTAATATATTGAGGGATTACAATGTATTTTTACGTCATTACGTAGCTTCAACGATAATGGCGGAATATCAAAGAAGTATGTCGGGAGGGAGTTCAAATTTAGGCGGTGAAGTGGGATCCACATGACTGCTGACAGTGTTCTTCAAACTTCCGCCCGCATAGTTGGGGAAAGCACCATTGTGCAATCTAGCCAGTCCCGCCACCATAGTAAGAAGTGGAGCCTTGCGTCTCGCACCGCCGCACTTTCCGGCGAAGTCGTCAGCCTGCACGTCATCGGCGGCAACGCAGAGGGCGCCACGCGTCAGCAGGGATACCGCCTTGGCCTTCTCGGCGAGCGTGTCAGCGTCGTCGTAGGAGACGTTGTACACGAACCGGTTCATCACCGTCGCAACGAAAGAGCGACTGCGGTCGTTGCGCAGCGGAGACTTGTCCACCAGGCAACACTGGACCGTCTCGCAAACCTGGGAGTACTTGACCATCGTCCTGCAATCGGTGATTCGTGTAAAGAGGGTGACCACTGCTGCAATTGTTCTCATATAATAAAAAAATTGCATTTACGAAGCAAGGTTGTTTCAAAAAAAGGCTGGTGGTAGATGAGTAAGATAAAAGAAGTTTCGGGGATCTTGTTTAAGATCTAAATTTATTGCCAAATCATACGCTAATGTAGTTCTTGCACTTCCAACACTACGAAACCAGACGCAGAACATCACTTCTGCAACCCAAGGATTCTCTTGATTATCGAGCGCTGGCCTAGGTAGTGGTGCAAGCTGTTGCGTGGCGCAGATATCAACGGGATGATTGAGAAGCGTTTTTCATAATTTTAGGCAAATTATTGCAATAATTCTTCGGTTAAATCTAAGTTGTTCTCATTTGCTGCTCTAGCAACACAGCTATGTCCCCGGCCTCCCCCGGTGGCCCTATATGCTCCTCCGCCCGACCAAAGGCGGGCAGCTATTTTCTCTTTGCTTCGGAAGCAATTAATATCAAGCCTTGAACGCGGATTGATGTTATCGTATGCTGTGTGGACTGGAGATGGCGGGTGGGTGTTTTCTCTGCGTGAGCTGCGTTCGTCACCAGCCCTCGAGAGCTTCAGTTTGCTGGTCGGAGAAATAATACCCTCTAAGGCAAAATTACCCAAAAAAGGAGCAACTGAGCCCAACAGCCGCGCGCAATGAACGGATAGACCGTTGAAGAGGAACCACAGAGGGAAGCGCGCCGCGTGCAATCCACTTAGTCTCCACCATGAAGAAAGGAAAGGTAGGAGAGGTCATGACGTCACTCGTTGTGAAGCCGCGATGAAGTCAGAAGTCGGCCATATTGACTGGGCAAATTCTCCTCTCTTGTTTACATCCGAATCTAAAGCTGAAGGCACGACTCTCTCTGGCTCCGAAAGCACGTGAGCTGCGCAGCGCGCGTGTCGTGACGATCCGAAGTTAATGGAACATGGCTCAACACTCTGGGCCAGCGCGACACCTGCGGCGAAATCATTTCGTCCCAGTATTAACAGCTGGTAGCAGCTCACCGACAATGAAGCAAGTACAAGAGAACGCGCGGTAGATGCACTGACAACGGTGAGTGTTTTCACGTCATAATTCAGCAACTGTGCAGACAACACGATCGGTCGTGCGCTTTCTACGGATGCATTCTGCCACGCGGCCGACGCAGCGGCCAGTCACTGTGTCTGTGTTCCGCGTAAAACTCACTGGCATAGAATTATGCGACCGTGGTAAATTTGAACACGGTACAAGTGACACTAGAACGCGGTTGCTGTTACGTTGAGATTACATGCAATGCTTGGGGAGAGTAAACGAAGCGGAAGAGAAAATGAGTTTTAATACGCACATCCAAGTTGTTACTGTACACACACAAGATGAAACTACGTATGTGCACATCGTCCTCATTGCGTCTTGCTGGGCTCAACAGCGTCGTTCGTTGTCACAAGCAGGATCACTGCCCAACTGTCACTGACCTACAAGGCGTTCGTCGTCGTTCCGCTTCGTCATGGTGCCCAACGCGATTTCGCTGAACACTAATTGCTTCATCCGCGTCATCCGCCGCACGACATATGGATGTGCACTCGTTCTACGCACTGTTGAAACCACGTGATGGACAAAAGGATTTGTAAACGTTGCTAAGAGTACAGTAACTCCCAGGAGAACACTGCGTAAACAATGACATGGCGCAAAGTACGAATATTGTGCGCCACGGCTCAGCGCGAGGTGTGGCAGCTTGGGCTAGTTGGTATGGCATGACGATAGTTATAGCGCGAGAACAAAACGACGACCCAGAAACTTTCATGTCCTTCTTGTCTCTGGGTCGTCGTTTTGTTCTCGCGCTATAACTATCCTCAGGACGAGACCTAGGTAGGCTCACATGCCACCGCCAGCCGCGGCCGCTCACTGCTAGACCAGCTTCATTGCGCAACACGTAACCATAGCAACGCCGCCATTATGCCCAGTGAATATGGCTGCCATGATGTCATTTCCTGCACACTTTTCACGCCGCGCGCTGGCTGCGCTTGCGCTCTCCTACCTTTCCTTCTTCCGTGGTCTCCACACATGATCCAAGAGAATGAACCGCCTGGGCAATGCAGGCAGCGTGCAGAGCTTTGCCAAGGTCATTCTGCTTGCCCAGATCAGCTCAAATCCGCCCAACACTCGCTGAGGCGGGAGACATGCCACTGTCACTCCGGGCCGATCTTCAAGCGCTAAATCACATTGAGCGTATGAAACGCTCGCGCCACGGACAGCAGCTGGTATTCTTGCTCTCCTCACTTCCACACTCACGGATGGGGCAATGCGCTGCGGCATTCTACACCCTTTTCCCGAGCTCATCGGATGTGAATGATTATAAAGCCCCCCCCCCCCCTGCCACCATCGCCCTCTCAAGATTCGGACACGGTTACCAGGAGTGGCAAGCAAGCGGACGACGCCAGTGTGTGCGCTTCGGGACGAAACTGCTGCCACTTTTGACGAACTTCTCGCAGGACGACGCCTCGTCTTTACTGACGGTTCAGTTTTGAACGACGGTTGTGCCGCGGCTGCGTGTGTGGTGCCTTTGCTGGAGCTTCACAATCAGTGCCGCCTCGCCTGCGAGGCATCGTCGACGATAGCCGAACTCGCCGCGCTTGACCTCGCCGCCGATGCCCTCATTCAACTGAGAGTTCCGTCGGCTGCCGTTCTCTCGGACTCACGTGCTGCTCTCCAACTACTCGCGCAGGACGCCCGCAGACCTCCGGTTGCCACGCGCATCGCGCGAAAGCTCGAAGCAGTGCAGGACCTAGGGTGTGATCTTGTGCTGCAATGGATACCGGCGCACGTTGGAATATCCGGCAACGAAGCGGTTGACGAGCTGGCCAAAGAAGCACACTCTCCGGGAACCCGTGTGACTACAGCGGTGAGCACATTCGACGTAGCACGGCTTCGCACACGGTGCTCCGTCACCGCTCGCCACCCGGACCCAAGAGTTGCGACAGGGCAGCCACCACGCCCACTGCCGAAAACTGGATTTTCGAGAAAGGAGCGTGCCCTCCTTCTCCACCTGCGCATCGGCTGCTACCGCACGGCGGAACGGGTTCACAGACAGTCGGGACGGGGAGACCCAAACTGCCGTCATTGCCCACATCCCGAAACACTCCATCACATTATCTTCTAGTGTGAGGAGTATTCGGACGCGCGCAGATCACTCTTAGATGCCTACAGCAAACTGGGACTCTCCACCAGCACTGTTGAAGTGATTCTTTTTCCCCGTGCGCACGCATGCCTGGTGAAGCGCGCGCAAGCTGCCCTCATCACCTTCCTCAAGACCTCTGCGCTATTTGAGCGCTTGTGAACTGAAGGAACATTAGTGCCTCCCCGTCGATGTCCACTGGACTCGTATTAGGCAGTGCTACGGACCACAATTTTTTCCGTACAGAGATTACGCGCTTCGGCGAGTGCTTCACGCGCTTTCTACGACGCGCCAATCAAATCGTTGTCCTCCTCTCGATGACGATACCTCTCCGGCCCTAGGGAGCTTTCCTAGTCAGCTGCGCATGGCGCGTGGGGGCTTGTGAGTCCGTTGCGGAAAGCAGAACGAATGACCCTCGCCTCTCTTTTTTTTTTCTCTTTTCCAATCTTCGCCTTCCTATATCTTTTATTCCCCGTACCCCATTCCTGTGCTGACCTGTTGAGGTGTCCTTGTAAGGAGAGACAGTTACGAGTCGACACTTTTCTTTTCTTTTCTTCTGTTATAACCACTTATATATCATTAGCTGTCCTCCTCCCCTCCTGGCCCTGGCTCCGTCTTTCCCCGTATTTTGCTGGCGATGGTTCGCGTTGCGTCGCGCTCGGTGTGCTTGACCATGGCCGCCTGGATTCGACGATTTATGAATTACGACGTGGTGCTGTGTGTACGCTTGGATCAGCGTGGGCTGCTGCTTTTATGTTTCTCTGCACCCATGAAGTCTGGAGCAAGTCTCGACACGTCACCACGCCGCACTGTTTATCTCTGGCTTCAAGATAGTCGTGACGCACACACGATAGCAACAATTGGAAAGGCCAACATAGCGGATGAGAAGACGGCAGGCCCATCGAATATATACTTTAGTCCGACTCAGGGCAGAAATCAGCTCTGGATTCTTTCGCAAGTAGGTTATCATTCTTCAATTTATTCTACTTGTCGCGTGTGCGATAAGGATCGCGCTTTGCGGCAATGGGCTTGGTCGTGTTGTTTGTCGCACGTACGATATGCACCGCGCAGGTCAGCTTGGGTGTCTGCAGTTCGCCTATGCTTTGCGACCTCCTGGGAATTGGCTGTCATTGCCCTCTGCCTCCCGTACGCTCGCTCATCGTGTGCTCCCCTGTCTTCGCCACCGCGATGAATTCCGGGCTGACAATATTGGGCTGAGACCTAGTCGCTGTGTTGGGAGTCGTTGAAAATACGTTGCGGGTTCTCGTAATAAGCTTGGTTGTAGTTTGTCGCGCGCTGTAAGTGAACCAGCACGGGCTGGCGGGGCTTTTGCTAGCGTCGGAACTCACTAAAATGGATCGCCATTACAGTTGGCTTTCCCGTCAGTCGGTCGGAAGCAGCTCGGCGCCGTCCGCTGGCCGCGGCGGCGGACTCGCGTTTGCGCGCTGCACTCACTCAAGTTTGTAGAAAAGGGTCGCATTACCGTCGATATCTTCGGCGCTAGCTCCAAACCAGATCGGCGGCCAAGCGTACGCTCGCTCTCCTGTTCGAAGTTCGCTGACGGCAGACACTCCGCGTGCAGCGCTGTGTTTGGTCTCGCGTTCGCTTGCTCGAGCTGAACGACGTCGTTCGCCTAGGACTCGCCGACTTGTTGGTGGCAAAGTAGGTCGCGGAGTTGTGGCCGCGGCCACCGCTCCTAAGCTGTTGCGCTGCTGGGATAGAAATGAGTCTGACGATGTGTGGCATCACGATGAAATTATTAGCATGTCCTCCATTTAGTCCTCTTTCGTCACCTTTATCATTAAGATACCGTAACTCAAGGCTTAAGTTTCTGTACCAACTAATTAATGGCCAATATCAAGTAGACATAGCCGATATTTTTTCTTTTTCTTCTGGCTACTCTACCAGGCAGAGACATGACCTCACCATAACCCCCTTTCCCACACACAATAATTGCTTTAGGTATTCATTTTTTCCTCGCACCATAGTCGAGTGGAACAAACTAACTAATGCAATTGTTTCAGCACCCTCATTGGCATTGTTTTCTTCGGAATTAGAAAGTGCACTAACCAGTTGAATTGTTGAATCGTATTACATACCACTGTACATGCTTTATAATTGTAGTCTTCTATTTTTTATTGTATGCTATTGCCAGTTGAAGTTTGTATTTGCCCTATGCACATTGTATAACCTGTATATATTATATGTCATTGTACTTGCCATTTGTTCATGACTAACTTCATGTACCACCCTGCTGAAATCACCAAATGGTGATTGCAGTATCTGTAAATAAATAAATAAAATAAATGTCATATCTCGCGTATGTTTTTCTTTAACCTTGCACGTATTTCTCATATGCATTCATGCTCATCCTCTGTCACGTGTGACTCACTATTTTATAATATTATTGTGCAGCCGTGGGCATACACCGTGGGCGCACACCGTGCTGAAGACTGTGCGCTGGCGTCTGCGATGCCCGTCATTCATCTCTTTCGTCAGAGCAGCTTCAGAAGGAGTGTGCGAGATGTGAAGGTAAAGTCATTTGTGTGTCATATTTTATACGCATGTTTTTATATTAACTAGCACGTACTTGTCATATGCGTGCATCTTCATCTTCTGTCACGTGTGTCCAGCTATTTTTTACTATCTTATTGTACGTACAGCAGTGGAAACACAAGAAGGCTGCGTGTGCTGGCGTCTGCAATGCCTGTCATCTATTGCTTCCGTCGGACGAGCTGCACAAGGAGTGAACAAGATGTGACAACGAGACTGGACTTGTACACTTCACCAAAATATGTATGCAGAACTTCATGTGTAGAACTTCATGTGTATGTAGAGGGAGAAGTAAACGTTGATTTTGAAACAGTGCCCCGAGCAATGCCCGGTGTCCCCATGAGGTGGGAGGGCTCCTTTGTGCAGGAACCCTTTGGATGTAGAAAAATAAAATATTTCGATGTCTCACTTTTGTCTTTCGTTGTTGCCGTGGCTGCAAAAGCAATTACACAAAGGTGGCTAACTACTTTTCGTGTGTTCTTTTCTGCGCTATTTGTTGCTCACTGCGCAGGAAAACAGGCGAAAGAACTATTAGGCCTGACGAAAAATAAAAAAAACAATGTTTGAACTGGGGATGAAAAGTTCATCCAATAGGAGTATTTGAGTGAATCAACCGTTCGTCCGGTGAGGTGGAACTGTGGGAGTAAGAGTTTCTCTATAAGCTGCAAACGAGAGGACTAAATGTTAGTCCTTTGAGGTGAATTGTGGGACTAACGGTTACTCACTAAGGTGTAAATGTGAAGACTAAATGTTAGTCCCTTGAGTTCGTCTGTGGGGACTAACTGCTACTCCCGGTGCTGTTAGTCCTTAAAGGAAATAATGATTGTGGCAGCCCCATTAGTCCCCAACAAGACGAATCACACACCCTTATAACACCCTTTTGCCTTGGAGTGTATTGCGCATGTTGTACATTTATACTCTACTTGGCACATAACGGCTATAACAGAATCCCGCCGAAAGTGTCCATTTTTTTATCTGCTTATGATGGTGGAGAAAGCTCCAGCAAGACTGACAAACATGAACCTGTTTGTTCGGATCAACAATTGCCCAAATAACTAAAGCTCGAAGTGAAATTCTTACACGCTGCGCAATGACAGTGACGTCTACAATGATCGGTTGTCGAGTAATTTGCCAACTGGTAAAGTGCGCCGGTATTTTGCATGTGCTACCGCTGATTTCAGCGTTATTGCTAGGGGCCATGTAAACCCTAGAATAGAATCAACTACAATAGTAGCGTTACAAGCCAAATTTTATCGGATGGCTATAAAATTACCTGAATTCTTTACAGTCGTTTCGACGCGGCTTTTACACGGCACTAGCTACACGTGTAATGTCGCGGTAACTTTAAAAATAGCAGAAAAAGTGCGTGTTTGACAACGACAAAATAAACTGAGTTCTGTTCCTCGTACACTCACTGCGTGTCCATCCGCATCCCCATAAAGCTGAGGCTGTAGCAGATGTTGCTAATGTTGGGAGCTCCAGCGGCGACGCTCTCGGCCCTTTCCTTCTGGGCACGCTTGAGGACTTCGGTCATGCGCACCATGTCGACTCCAACTTGACCCGTGTCCGTGTGATTAAAGTTGTTCATGAATACGGCATTGTGTATTCGGCCGTCATCGTCGATAGGGGCGTGCAAGTGGTAAACGTTGGCCAGCACGTTAGGTTTGACCAAGGTCCGGTAAGGGCCACTGCGAAGGATTACAGCGGATGGACCTGCGTGTGGCGAGGGAAAATAATAGCACCCATGCGATGATGGCGGCATAAGGTATAATTTCTCTACCCAGCTTCTCCGCACTAGAAATGATGCTTATAAAAGCGACAGATACACAAGAATAAGAACTGCGGGATTACGTGATGGTGTCGTGGAAACAAGTGAACGTTTGCTGTAAAGTTGTGTGCAAAACGCACCAACATGCTTTAGAGTGAGTTTACTTTCATGAAAAATGTGCATCGCGAACAAAAACAGACTGAAACAATAGTTCAAAGGTAAAGCACATCTAAGATAGCACTAAGAAAATGACGCCTAAACACACATTCACAGAGCTACACGCAGCTGTGAGTGGAGCTTACGTTTAATTTGTTTCGGTTTGGCTTTAGTTTTGGCTTGGCTGGGCTAAGTACACGTTAATCATCTAAGTACACGTTTATCACCTGTAAAAGTTAACCTACAAAAGATTTTAGAAAGTGCCAAAGAGACCCAGGCAGCAACTGCCAAAGCGAGCTGGAGACACGCCGCACAGAACCTTAGTTGATACTTAACGCGCCCTCCTGATACCAATACCATCGCATATTTTCGTCCATGACAAAACACAAGTTGGTCGAGGCGTGTTTGTGACGTAGCAAGCGATAGCCTCGCAAAAGTATCCTAGGACGCTTTTAGGGACGCTATCACTTTCACAAGATTTCGCGTCTAGTTGTCCAGCGACTGTTAGATCTACTAGGCATACGTGAGCTTGTAAAGCCGTAAGCAGCGCGGTATAGCTCACTTTGCATAGTTATCGATACGCCGTGCAACTTGCAACTGAGCTATATGCCGGCTGCTTTGCTGGAGGATAGAGCGAGTTATGCTAGATTAAACGAACGTATGTACTCGTATCTCACATGCTTATCATCGAGAAATCACTTAGGTTTTTCAGAAAAGTTAGCCGATTATCTTCAAGAGCACCATGCAGATGAAAACCGGCGCGTGCGCTGCGCAAGGCTTCTTTTGCAGCCATGGTCGTAACGTTTGTTTAAATTTACGAAGGCAGCATTGAACTGCCATGATACTCCCGCAAAAAAGACCACGACGCTGTTTCCTGTTCTGACGGAAGCATCTGGCTGATCCTCTGGCTAGCTCAGGCTGCTAGCGACCTGCCAGAAGTCCGCACATCGAACATTTCCACAATACCGACTTTTAGTGAGACTAAGTTGCCTGACTGCAGCCCAGAAGATGACGTGACTTAGAGACCTTTGCCATAAGTCTATAGACTGAGGAGTAGCCAACCTTTCAATGCAACGAATCGGTCGATGAGGTTGAAACAGAGCCGGACGTCGTCAGTGCTCTCGTTGCCCTTCATGTAGAATTCGAATCCGTCGAGGCGGAGAGACCTCGACCTGGTCATGAGTTCGTTTATGTTTGTCCTTGAGCAGTCCTCGGGTGGTACCGTCAAGTATAGCCGCGTCCGGTCGAACGCGGCTCTGAAGAATTCCTGCTCGCTACGGTCTGCGAGTTGCAGCGAGAGGTACACACTGATGATGAACTGTGCAGTCACACTCATGGTGGAAACGCTCTGTTTAGAACAAACTGTGAACGACTACTGTGAACCTAGAAGAACGTTAAGCAGGTACCCTTGAGCAGACATAAGGGCTTAGTACTAGAAGTAAAAGGTGTGCTAGTTTGTTGCGGCTGTGTTCAGTGCCTGTGTCGTCTCTTAAGGGGCCCTACAACACTAATTTACGACTTCATAGTCTTACATGTTTTTCTAGCTGGTGTCGTTCAATGGCGGATTAAGAGACAAGTGTCGCAAAAACGGCAGTGTTAGGGCCATGCAGTTCAATGTTATTTAGCGTTGAGATATCAAAATAAAAAGAAATGATTGCTTACCCACAAGTCCATTTTCGCTGGTCTAAGTTAGCGTGTTTCCCTCGCCCTTTCACGTCAGAAGGCTGGCCAAATTTGTTTTATAGCTTTACAGGTGTCTCTTTTTGCGCACACACACACACACACACACACATATATATATATATATATATATATATATATATCAGCGCAAAAAAGACGGAACTCTTAGAGGAGGCCCACACAAACGCGGCGCTGTACTCACAACTGATTTACTATTTCAAACATAGGGCCTTTTTGTAGGCGCGCATCAATACAACAGAAGATAACATGAAGACGCGATGAAAACCACGGGACAACCGCTTGCCAAAAAGACAAAAACACGCAAGCAATCACGCGGTCTAAACTTCCAACGCCACAAGGAATGCCCCCAATATAAATGGAGAAAAGTAACAAATAAAATATTATTCACTTGATGCAAAACCAACATGACCGAACATGTTGAAGCCAGAGAAGCCCAGACAGCCACACACGAAAAACAAGATCTGAAACGTTAAAAACTAAAAAGATTTGTAAGAACGGTGTAAAGTATAGGATGAAACTATTATAAAGACATGCGCTGTACGTAGCTTATTTACTTACTTGAGAGGAAAATAGAAGGCGTGCTTACACATTTCTCTCCCAGCCTCTGATATTCGGCTGTTTCTAAAATTTCTCTAACAATTTGTTCGTCATGCCTGGCTATAACAACTGTACCCTCAAAGTGCTTGGAGCAGCCGCAGTCTTGGCAATGCATCGCTAAATGACTGCAGGCGACCGCTGAGAGGCTCAGCAGGTGCTCTTTGAGACGGACATTAAGACACCTGCCCGTCTGTCCAACATAGTACATGCCGCATGAGAGTGGCGTGAAGTATACTACTCTTTGCTCAGCAGAAAGGGATGGCAGTGCTTAGTTTCACACATGTCCTTGTTCCCATGGGGGAGCATTCACCGCGTGGCCCAATCTAGAGAGCTTTTCAGGGGCCAAAAATGCCACCCTGATGTCGCAACGCTGGGCAATATTTAGACACGCACAAACATTATTCACGTATACTGGGCGAACACCAAGGAAACCTTCGCAAACGACCACTGCATTTTCAACGCAACCGTCACAATCACACCACTGGCAAGATCCCACGCCCAAGCCCGCCTACTCGACCGGACAAAGTTCCAGAAAAACTGCAGCAATCTGGCCCCGATTCATTGATATGTGTGGTTTAACGTCCCAAAACCACCATATGATTATGAGAGACGCCGTAGTGGAGGGCTCCGGAAATTTCGACCACCTGGGGTTCTTTTACGTGCACCCAAATCTGAGCACATGGGCCTACAAAATTTCCGCTTCCACGCCTTGATTGATACGACCCATACCAGAGTCTAAACACAAACACACCTCCAACGGGCTATCCATACCTTCGGTGGAGACACTTCAAAATCTGCATGCAAACTACGCGATTCATACCTCTGTGTCCGACGTGACATACAAGGGCCAGCGTACACGTATGCTGGTTCCGAGAACGCGGATCTGGATCAACCATTCCGGTTCTATGACTTGAAAGCGATCTTGGCTAAAATGAAGCGAGGAACAGCACCGGGGAGAGACAAAGCAGTGAAATTACTTGCCGATCTTTCCGACCTGGCGTATGACGCACTCCTAGCGTACATAAACACTATCTGGCTTGGTGAGACACCCCTCCTAATCGAATGAAAGACTACCCCGGTCACTTTCATTCCAAAAGCCGGCACAGTTATAAAAACGGATAACCGTCGCCCCGTCTCCCCATCTCTCTCATGTCTTGTGCGGGAAAGCTGATGGAGACTATGGTGTGATATCACCTATCCGAGTTTTTAGAGAACCAACACGTATTTGCTGACACCATGTTCGGGTTCCACCCACACCGGTCCGCACAAGATGCCTTGCTTTAGTTAGACCATGAAATTCTAAATCCCATTAATAACCACGTTAATGACAAGCCAGTACTCGCCATCTACTTGAAAGGAGTTTTCTAAATTGTCACACATAACATCATTCTTACGTACCTTTCTCAAACCAACTGTGGACACAACATGTTTTAATACATTAAACGATTCCTCTCTGACCGACAGTCATACATCCTAATACAAAGTGAACACGGCCCCTACCAATGAGGAACAAGTGGTACCCCCCAGGGCGCGGTCCTCTCACCTCTACTGTTTATTATGGCTATGATGAACCTACCGGCTCAGCTGGAGAATGTTGAAGGCATACAACACCCACTATATGGCGCCGATATTACCATATGGGCTAAACACGGATCGGTAGGAGACACAGAAGCCAACCAGCAGCAAGCGGCGGAGATCGTGGATACCTACGCCCGCCACTGCGGCCTTCAGTGCTCCCCGACCAAATCGGAGTTTGTGCACATTCGCTCTTCGCCAAAGTGCACTACCAAAATTGAACTGTTCTTGCAAAGCGGACTCATCCCAGAACGCGATGAGATCAAAGTACTGAGTCTGTTTATTCACAAGCATCGCCGAGTCGATACAGCATTGAAAAAACTGCGTTAAGTATAGGACCAGGTGGGCCGTATGGTCCACCTAGTCTTGGTTTCCAACAAGCGTGAGAGGTTACGTTGCAGAGACACCTTGTGGCTCACGCATGAATTCGTAACCAGTCGAGTTCTCTACTCGGCTTCTTGCCTCTACCTGCGCAAGTTTGACGAGAAGAGGCGGAAGTGTTGTAGGCCCGTGTGCTCACATTTGGGTGCACGTTAAAGAACCCCAGGTGGTACAAATAGCCGGAATCCTTCACTACGGTGTCTCTAATAAGTATATGGTGGTATTAGGACGTTAAACCCCACATATCACTCAATCAAACCAAGTTCGACGAGAAAGCCCTTGCGGTGATTCTCAGGAAGATGTACAAGCGTGCCACCCTTGGTCTCCCAACAACCACGTTCAACCAGCGCCTTAAGATCCTGGGAATGGTAAGCACTTTTGCAGAGCTTTGGGAGGCACACTCGACCACTCAATACACGAGACTTTCAAAGACTCCTTCGGGTCACCACCTATTAGCCCGACTGCACATCCAACATCCAAAAGAGACGGAGGAGCGCGTATGCACTCCAGAAGTGTGGAGATAAGCCCTGCATATGCACCCTCTTCTGACCAACAGGACACCTGACGACCACAGTGGCAGGCGCCTTGCGCATGCGGAGGCACTAGCTCGCCACTACGGGAACAAACACGGTATATTTTACGTGGACGCCTCCGACCCTCACCATGGGGGCGTGGTACACGGCTTCATTCGTCCATGAAACTGTCGTGGTGAATGGCCTCACATTCAAAGCACAGGGCATAACATATGCGAAGGAAGTCGCCATCGCACTAGCTGCCGCAGACCTGGACTCAGGAATCATCATTACAGACTCGATAGGAACCTGCTGAAATATTCAACGTGGGGTTTGTCCCACACTTGGCATACCGCATCTTACAAAACAGCAATTACGTCGGGGGCCCCACTTCCCTAAGGATAATATGGGCTTCAGCTCACACAGGCCTCGAAAGCAATGAAACGGCTGACGCCACCGCCCGCGCGCTCAATCTTCGGGTAACGCCTTCAGACCTTTTCGAAATGGATTTCGAACCCAATCCAGCCTTAACATTTCGAGAAATTACTGAATTCTACCGATTCGGCCATACATTTTATCCTAAACGCTGTAAGGGCCTTCCAATGGCTGAGGAGAGTTTACTCCTACGTCTTCACACCAAAACACTGATGTGCCTGTCAGTCTAAAAAATCTCGATCTTGCCTGTACAGGAAATTGCCCGCACTGTACAGAGAAATCTTCGAACATCTTCCACATGGTGTGGGCATGCCAGTCAATCCCTCGTCTCACCCCAAAACCGAACCCAACCCTGGAGAACTGGGAGGCGGCCCTGCTCGGCTGCTTCGAACTGGTGAGCCAGAAGGCCCTGGTCAACCGAGCCCGAGTCGCATTGGACGCCAATGAGCTTTTGTAATGAGGAGCCCACCTTGTGTTTGTGAGGGTGGCTCACACTGGGCCACCACCCACATATTCTCTGTATATAAATATATTAAAAACTTCTGTCTCTCTCAAGAATAAAAACGCAAGTCAGCCGTAGGAGTGTTGTTGTGCAGAAAATAAACAGCCTTTTTTTACACGCTATTTAGAGTGTAAATAGACAAACGCTAACTCTGAGCTGATTTATTTCGTTGTCTTAGAAAAGCAGGGAAAAACTTCATAGTGAAGCGCATGCCTGCAAGTACTTTATGGCAAGAATGATGCAAATTAAAAGAAATGACACGCATATATGACAAGTAAGAAAATGTCCGAGGACATATATTTTTTTAACCGTCTGACATGAAAGGTCTCCTAGGGTTCACGAGATGATCACAGGTTGGATGTCTCGTGTGGTTTAACTTCAAAAAGTTCATTTGGCTATGAGAGAGCATGGTCAGCTATATCATACCACTAAAGGCCCAGGGGGCCGAAATCGACTCGAGACCTTTCCCACTGGTTGATATATAAATTCGTTACCAACTAATTAGAGAAACTTTAGTGTAGAGCTCTACTTTATTGCGGCTACATGAGTTTTTATACCGTGCCCTCACACAGTAGAGTACCCGGATATATATATATATATATATATATACATATATATAACTGTCTGCGTTTCCTTCAAACTACAATTCTTTCAGCAGAGTGTAAACAAAAGCCAACCTTACCGCGTTCATCCAAGTCATTGCCCCAGGGCATCAGTATGAGGTGCGTACAAAAACGAGTCGCGGGGTTGACCACGTCGTGCCAGAGATCTTTGCTCCGCATCCGGCATATCAGAAACACCTTCTCTCGAGCTGCAGTATATATACAAAATAACTTGTGCAGAGTTGAACGAAAGTTAAAACGAACCTAATTGACATAATGAACATTGTTATTACTTGAAGGGAGAATTGCTTAACTACCACGAAATGGGTAGTTCGGGGCCCCAAGGTCACATGTGTTGGTGGGTTGCGGTCATGCAATTTATTTTTCGCAAAAGCCTGAACATACAAGAAGATGAAAACGAAGGTTGGGGCAGTCGGCATGAAGGCTTTTGAAAAAAAGGCCTAGTGACGTTCCTTTTAGAAAAAAAAGGCCTCCACATTAGTCGAATACATCACTCGTCCTTGAAGATTTGATGTCCCAATATAAAAGACGAATGGATATACATCTTTAGATTGACTGGAATCTGGGCGTCCACTCCTAATCGGGCACTTTATTCACAAGATGTATTTGAACAAGTAGTGACCACATAGGCTGTATTACTTTAAAAAGGTGTAAGACCAGGGATGTCTCTATAGCTCGGGAAAATACTAATGTTTCAGATAACGACACCTATGAGCAAGCCGAGTGTTTGGAAACCCTAGGTGAGCCAAGAGGGCTGTTTCTGCTTAGAAAAATATTTCTCTCTGTAAGAACTGATCAGTAATAGGGGACCCTGGGAGATGTTTTATTACAGGATATTGCCACAGCATATGATTTTCAACAGAGTGTTCGTGTTAGGATCAAGTTCTGTTTAACAGTTTGCAAGACGCTTTTCCATCACCGGCTAGCTAAAGTCAGGACTTATGATTGAAAATGTGAACAAACTATTATATACTAGGTCTTTCGAGCATTTGACTGTTTCACGGGCCTAAGAAGATGGAAAGAATGCTTTTTTCGTCTTAAGCTTCACAACATGCCAGTGACTACGAGTGTCAGTTTCTGGAGCACGAAAATGAACCTGCTGGGTAAAAAAAAGATTTTCGAAAATTTGAAAAAAACTTTTTGCTGACCCGTGGCATTACGCGGATGTAAAAGCCGACTCATTATTCAGTTTTGCATTTATCCTATATGTGCGCAAGCCTCTCCCGTAACCTATGTCTGAAGGAGTGCTAATCGAGATATTTCTGAGTTTATGCCAGATATGCCCTAATATTGATTGGCAGGATGAGGACACCGTGAACCGGATGCAATGCTTGACTACGAAGCTACTCAAAAAAATTTACTAATAGTAATTGCTGAGGTCTTATGACACAAAATCGCGACATGATATCAGGTGCGCCGTTTACTTACGACGACCTGCATTTCCTTTTTAAACATGCACGAAAACATAAGGACACCAGTATTCACTTACTTTTTGGCCCCGTTTAGGTGCAGCCGCCATGGCCGTAAAGAAATTGTGCTCTAATATACTACGCAATGATTATAAGAAGAGGAGAAATGAACAGCAAGGGCGTGCTTCTATGCAAAAAATAACTAAAGGGAGGTCTGGTGCTGCGATCATTCGGCTTCCATAGAAATGATGGGTAGTACATGGGTTTTCTAGTCTTCTTGCTTGCGGGCTTCGAATGCACCGAATTGTGGCTTAATTATTGCTGTGTTAAGCGTGACTGCTTAACTTTTGGTGAACTTCGTCTTACGGCAAGGCGGATACAGACCACAAGGAGCGAAAGGAATTGAAAAAGCGAAGAAATCCATGTTCTATCCATCATTCCCATGCTGGCTGAGGCGCTGTACGTGCAGCTCCCATCGACAGTAGCGCCGAAGTTCACTCTAGGAGTATTTATATAAAACGCTATGTTTCTACATAACAGTGGGATGCTATATCAAAAGTCTGGAGAGGCGTCGCACAGACGACCAAAGCGCGGCAGCTCATCGACTCCGCAAATAAAGAAACAGTGTCACTCATCCTATCAGCGAAATTTTCCGAAGGCCTCATGTGCTGTCTGCATTCAGTGTGCGCGCTCAACGATGTAGGCTTGCGTGCATCGGCCTTTGATGCGGAAACGCCAGGAACTTGTTAAGTTGTATCCGACTATGGTAAAGAGGAATGATTTATTTGGTGCCTTCGCTGCAGTGACACTTTTGAGCAGTTTACTATTGTTAACTTAGCAGTGAATTAGGTTCTACCGTTTTAGAAAACTCACCAGTTTCTTCAGCTTTGGCGCCACGACCTGCATAGAAGAATTTCTAGGTGAGAATGTATATAAACAGATGGGCACCATAACTAATTTTAAAGTCTTAGACCATTTTGTACGGCCACGTTCTCAAATATCCCAAATCAATTATAGCCCGCTAAAACTATTTCACTTAGAAGTGAAAATACAAGTACTTTCAGGGGACAATAAATTTCCTAAGTAACTAGGCAAGACTTTCAAAGAAAGCACACCTAACGTAAAGGAGTGTTGGATACAGGGTCTTTTCGTTGTTTAGAAATAGTTTAGCAGTTCACTATAACGCAATCGCTCTATATTATCAGCTCCGCAACTTGCGTGGTTTGATTGATTGATGATTGATTTGTGGCGTTTAACGTCCCAAAATCACGATATTATTATGAGAGACGCCGTAGTGGAGGGCTCCACTAATTTTGACCACCTGGGGTTCTTTAACGTGCATTTAAATATGAGCCCACATATATGCGATGGCGTAGTGGTTACAGCATTCGCCTCGCATGCAAGAGGTCTGTGGTTCAAATCCCGGTGCCGCGCAGTTCCCAACCGGATAAAAAAAATCCGCGTGTTGATGGAACTGCATTAAGAGGCCTGGGTGCGGCCTCACCGGTAACCACCACCGGGAACGCACTCCCTCATCAGAGAAGGTTTGGCCACCCTGGTGCAGTATCTGGCCACTACCTTCCACATTATTACGTCAAATAACTCACGGCCCTCAGTCCCCAGCAGCTGCGAAGCAACTGACCACGGTGGTGGTCAGATCTGCAACACAGCAGAGGGTGCTAAGAATCTCTCGATTCGGACAGGCCGCCATTGGAACCAGAACTTGGCAACGTTTAACGCTAGAACCTTATCTAGTGAAGGAAGTCTAGCTGTACTATTCGAGGAGCTAGAGGGTGTTAAATGGGATATAATAGGGCTCAGTGAGGTTAGGAGGACAGATGAGGCCTATACGGTGCTACAGAATGGGCACGTCCTTTGCTATCGGGGCTTGGCAGACAGAAGAGAACTGAGAGTGGGGTTCCTAATTCACAGAAACATAGCTGGCAACATAGAGGAATACTATAGCATTAATGAAAGGGTGGTAGGTATTGTAATTAAACTGAATAAAAGATACAAGATGAAGGTAGTACAGGCTTACCCGCCTACATCCAGCCATGATGACGTTTCAGTTGAAAGCTTCTATGAAGACGTAGAATCGGCAATAAATAAGGTAAAAACACAGTATACTATAGTGATGGGCGACTTTATTGCAAAGGTAGGGAAGAAGCAGGCTGGAGACCAGGCAAGAGAAGATTACGGCATCGGTGCTAGGAACGCCAGAGGAGAGCTACTAGTACAATTCGCAGAACGCAATAATTTACAGATTTTGAATACCTTCTACCGAAAACGAGAAAACCGCAAGTGGACATAGAGGAGCCCTAATGGCGAAAATAAGAACGAAATAGACTTTATAATGAGTGTACACCCAGGAATCGTGCAGGATGTGGAAGTGGTTGGCAAGGTACGATGCAGTGACCATAGAATGGTACGGTCTCGAATTCGCCTAGCCTTGAAGAAAGAACGACAGAAACTGATACGCAAGAAGCCAATCAATGAGCTAGCACTGAGAGGGAAAGTACAGGAATTCAGAGTGTTGCTGCAGAACAGGTACTCGGCTCTTAGTGAGGAAACCAACCTTAGCGTAAATACAATGAATGATAATCTGACGAGTATTATTACGGAGTGTGCAGTGGAAGTTGGAGGCAGGGTAGTTAGAGAGGACACTGGCAAGCTTTCCCAGGAAACGAAGAACCTCATTAAGAAGCGTCAAATCATAAAAGTGTCAAGTACAACAGACAAAATAGAACTGGCAGAGCTTTCGAAGTTGAATAATAGACGTAAGGTATGCGATGTAAGAAGGTATAACATGGAGAGAATTGAACACGCTCTCAAAAACGGAGGAAGCGTCAAAGCAGTGAAGAGGAAACTTGGGATAGGCAAAAGTCGGATGTATGCACTAAGGGACAAAGAAGGCAAAATAACTACCAATATGGATAGGATAGTTAAAACAGCGGAAGAGTTTTACAGAGATCTGTACAGTAGCGGAGACAACCACGACTTTAATACTATAGGAACTAGCAGTAACCCAGATGACACCCCACTAGTAATGATAGAAGAAGTCAGAAAAGCTTTGGAGAGCATCCAAAGAGGCAAAGCTGCTGGTGAGGATCAGGTAACATTATATCTGCTGAAAGATGGAGGACAGATTGTGTTAGAAAAACTAGCCACCCTGTTTACGAGGTGTCTCCTGACGGGAAGAGTACCAGAGTCTTGGAAGAACGCTAACATCATCTTAATACATAAGGAAGGAGATGACAAGGACTTGAAGAATTACAGGCCGATCAGCTTGCTCTCTGTAGTATACAAGCTATTTACAAAGGTAATTGCTAACAGAGTAAAGAAAACATTAGAATTCAATCAACCAAAGGAACAAGCAGGATTTCGAACAGGCTACTCAACAATTGACCACATTCATACTATCAACTAAGTAATAGAGAAATCCTCCGAGTATAACCAACCACTATACGTAGCCTTCATAGATTACGAGACGGCGTCTGATTCAGTAGAAATATCAGCCGTCATGCAGACACTGCGGAATGAGGGCGTAGATGAAGTATATATAAACATTCTGAAAGAAATCTACAGGGGATCAACTGCTATCATAGTGCTTCATAAAGACAGCAAGAGAATACCAGTCAAGAAGGGTGTAAGGCAGGGGGACACTATCTCCCCAATGCTATTTACCGCGTGCTTACAGGAGGTTTTCAGAAGCCTAGAATGGGAGCAGTTAGGAATAAGAGTTAATGGAGATTACCTTAATAACCTGCGCTTCGCCGATGACATTGCATTGCTGAGTAACTCAGGGGACGAATTTCAACTCATGATTACGGAGTTGAACAGGGAGAGCAGAAAGGTGGGTCTTAAAATAATCTGCAGAAAACGAAAGTAATGTACAACAACCTCGGAAAGGAGCAGCGCTTCGAGATAGGTAATAGTTCACTTGAAGTCGTAAAAGACTATGTCTACTTAGGGCAGGTAATAACCGCAGAGCCGAACCACGAGATTGAAGTAACTAGAAGAATAAGAATGGGGTGGAGCACATTCGGCAAGCACTCTCAAATTATGACGGGTAGATTGCCACTGTCCGTCAAGAGAAAGGTATATAACAGCTGTATCTTGCCAGTACTTAGCTACGGAGCAGAAACCTTGAGACTTACAAAGAGGGTTCAGCTTAAATTGAGGATGACGCAGCGAGCAATGGAAAGAAAAATGGTAGGTGTCCCCTTAAGAGACAAGAAGAGAGCAGAGTGGATTAGGGGACAAACGGGAGTTAAGGATATCATAGTTGAAATAAAGAAGAGGAAATGGACGTGGGCCGGGCTTGTGGCGCGTAGACAGGATAACAGCTGGTCATTAGGGGTAACTAACTGGATTCTCAGAGAAGGGAAGCGGGTTAGGGGGAGACAGAAGGTCAGGTGGGCAGATGAGATTAAGAAGTTTGCGGGTATAAATTGGCATCAGCAAGCACAGGACCGGGTTAACTGGCGGAACATGGGAGAGGCCTTTGTCCTGCAGTGGACGTAGTCAGGCTGCTGATGATGATGAAATCTGAGCTCACGGGCCTACGACATTTCCGCCTCCATCTCAAATGCAGCCGCTGCAGCCGGAATTCGATCCCTCGACCAGCGGGTCAGCAGCCGAGTACCTTAGCCACTATACCACCATGGTGGGGCAACTTGCGTGGTTTAAAACTTTTATTTGGTTGAAAAAGTGAACGCTGAAGCGTATGCTTGTTTATTGTTGAGTAATAATAATAAACTCACAAATAGTCTGCTAGTTGCTCTGAAATGACGCATAGCTTATGCTTAATCAATCGCAACGTGTTCAACACTATTCAACTGTTACATTACTCTTGTTTCAGCACTTCATGAAATAGACAAAAAATCTGTGTTCTCAACAGTCATCACGAACGCTGTAACATCGCCAGTTGTCAGGTAGCAAGAGAACCTCCGTCAATTAGTGCTCAATTGCGAATACACAAACACAAACTACCAGGAGCCCCTAAACAAAGGTATGAATACACAAAAGAACATGTGTTTATCGTCTGTGTGTGTTTTGTGTTCTTTAGGCGCGATTCGTGTCGCCATTGTTCTGTTCACGTTACGTCACGAGAAAAGAGGCGTGAGTCGCTCGACAGTACTGCCTGGCCATTACGCGAGATCAACTGACTCCGCTTCGATGTGTGAGTTTTTGAGAGCACACGTGGAGATAAAAACAAGCATTTAAAAAGCACAAAATTCTGAAAGACTAAACGTTCAGTGCTCAGGTAGCTCACACGTTTTGTGATTAAATGCGAAGAAAAGAGAGCACCTGTTCGAAGGAGAGTGAAGAGAAAAAAATAGCTCTCCCATCCTTGAAGTCAGATTAGTTTAAAGGCCCTTTAGGGTTAGCATAGCTCGAACTCACGGCTAAGGATGAATACGAGTCCAATGCCGAGGATGACAAGAACGAATGGAACAAAGCAGGCAAAGAGGACGTCGCTTTTGCCATCCTCAAAGGACGGCTGATCCTCCGGATCACGTCGTCTGCGAATAAAGCAGAGGGCAAGAAATGACATTGAAAGCGGTTTGTTAGGAGAATGCCTCAAATGCTTCACTAAACATCAAGGCTGACCATCGACGCTATTGGCGTCAAAATGTGAGATGCCAAAAAGTGCCAGGCCTGCGCGAAAAGTGAAGTACAGTCACTGCGGAAGCTTACATCCTCAAGGCACCCACTATCCCATTCACTGATTAGGTGGCCAGCGATAATGTAGAGTAGTGTGTAGAGTGCTGGCAGCTCACTCACTTCAAAGTGAGCTGCCAGCACTCAATGACCTACTCGTTTTGAAATCTATATTCTATGATGACTGATTGCATAGTTTCCATTCTGTGACGCCCGGTTGTTATTTAGACTTCTTCAAAACTTTTACATGTATATTAAAGATGTTTATTGAGGCGTGATGCTTGTATACTTTTTTCCTGCGCTGTTTTTTTGAATACCAGAACGGCTCAGTGTGCTGTGATCTCAGAAGAACTTTTGCTGCCAAAATTATCACGTGTTGCTGCCTCAGTGAGAGTCTTCATCTCTTCTTTGATACAAATTTGTGTCGTCACCCTAACACCACTATTACTCTATTTAGCGGGTCATAATATGACGTCGGCACGTATCATTGTCCCCTAGTCATAGATGACCTTATCAAGAGGGCTTGTTTGGCGCAGAAAGCCTTTTGTCGGAGACCAGATAACATCATTGCACCGACTAATAAAAATAGTAAAATAGCTTTGGCCTCTGAGTATTCGTATACGAATGCTGAAAAAACCTTGTGAGTTTTAACTGAAGCCTGAACACACTTGGTACTCAAAGCATTAAAAGGAAACAAACTTATATGTATGACCTACGGTTTGCCGTCACCTGTAGAAATAATGGTGAGGACGCTCAATGAGTATTTGCGAATGAAAGCTTGGAAGAAACGAATAACTAATGATAAAAAAACACGAGAAAAGTGGGTGGCCTATGTAAGATCAAAGATATCACTTTGAGCTGATACTGCTTCAGCGTGAAGTGCCACAAATGCACTTGGAAAGACAGATTGTTTTTTTTTTATCACTTCACAACACTGCGACGCTAATATCATGGGCTTCATTATAGTGAAATGAACTTGAAGTTTAGGGATATGAGCAAAGATACTGTTCATTTAGCCGAAATTTTAAATTTTTTTGCTGTAAATAAAACGTAAAAAGTGCTGAGGCCTAGCAATAAGCAAGTTTGTAGTGATAAATGATCCGATGAAAACTCCGCATTCAGCAGTTTCGCCCTTATAGGTATATTTCCGGCATAGCTATAATCACGAGGGCCGTAACCATGCATTAAGGCGAGAAGTGACTGGCACCTTTGCTTGACGACACTCCAAATTGCGCGTTTAGTGCTTGTCACTGAATAAAAGACAACCTGTATATACCCATCATTAGCGCTTTCAATCTTTAAATAACTTTCTAGAGAGAGTTGAAAGCACAATATGTAATATAAATGAAAAAGAAATCGACTTAGTTTGCGAAACGGGCTTTTCAGCAAGTTTATGAAAGAGACGATACTGGACTTATTTATTTTGACCACTGGTTGTTTACGCTCACGTCCTAAACTAAAATATATCTTGCTAAGAAGAAAGTAGTGCTGCGTTAGTGTTAAGAGACTAACACGTGTGCTGTAGTTCTGTCAGGACTTTCATGGAATTGTATCACGGGCGAGTTGTTCACTTGTTGTTCTTTTTTAAGTCGTAGTCTTCCATCTTATAACAAAAAGTTCTGTAAAATACTTGAAAACCTTTTTTCATTGAGTTAATAATGTGTATCTTTCTCAACCTGCTTATTATTCTATAAATAAAAGAAACTCAAGAGATATGTATACGAAAAACCACCCGATATATAAAAGACCTTCTTATACGAAGTCTTGTCCCTTTTTAATTACAACTACCGAGCCGGAGTGAATCTTGTCTGGGCTGTACGTGAAACTCCCACCGTTCTTGCCGCATTCTCCGAGAAAAAACAATTATATTGAGTGCGACATGAAACTTAGTGCCGTACAGAAATGCTCTTGTAATGACGCGAACTTTTTCTTACCGGATTCCACGACAACTTGAGTTGCTGTAAGAAATTCAATAGTTTTAATAAGTTTTCATTACGTAGCCAGAAATTTCAGCACTCTAGGGCTTACAGTTCATTGATTCAACTACAAATGATAAATCTGTAGTGATTGCTGTGATTGCTGGGCTCATTCCAGCAAGCTAAAACAAATAGAAGGAGATTAGCAGTACTGCTGGCGTTATGTTGCCTTATGTGGATGTTGCCGCTGGCCAATCTTCTGGTAGAGTAGAGGAGGCGTGGAAGGTAAGCATTTTTTTCCCATTCACTGTATTTCTAACACTTCATTACGAAGAAGTCAAAACTGTCATTTTTACTGGTCATGCAAAAAGCTGTACAATATGGCACCTGTAGCCCACACGAATAAGTAAGGCACCGTCCGCCACCCGAAGAAAGTAAAGAATACGTGCAATTTCACTCGACGAGAAAGCTGAGTGCAGTACCACGATTTGCCTCTTCTTAGGCGACGCTCACGTTGACAGGCAAAGGCGTCCCGATGTTCTAAACGTGCACCCTTCTGGCGTTCTTGATGGGCAAAAAAATGTTCATGTGGAACACTGTAGCATCCTATTCAACCCGCACCCTCATTTTCATTCCCCACAATTGATAATCTCTACTACACAGGGCTACGCTAAGCGTAAATGGCTATGCTATGCTTTAACCTGCCTGAGAAACGTGAGGTTGAATCAGTGACTTTTCTGAGCACCTCCATAATTTTCATTTCTCGCCCTCCCTGTTCATGGTAGCTTACCACGCTCAGCCCTGGTTATTCTGATTGTCTGTCTTTCTTGCTTTTTATGCTGACTTGACTCCTGCTTACCGCCACTCTCCTTTTACGCACTTCGGTGTAACATACTATACACAGCTCTGCTAGCATGGTTTCGCGAGAGTTATGTCATAAATGTCTACGCTAGGCTTTACCTTTTTCTTATTACTTCACCTTAAACTCGAATCAATCCACTGACCTTTGGATTTCAGTTGTCGCCACCTATGCTCTACTTTACAACACCAGGGTCTGCATGGCTTTGTTTGTGGAGCTAAGCGATGACATAAAATAACATCATATGATGACAACAAAGAAAATGCAACAGCATGCCGGAGCATGGGGCCACAAAGTGCTGCGCACTTTTAGAAACCACATAGGCTCCCGATTCATTCATGCAGTGAGTGTATTATTAAAACAATATGCTTGAACGACATCAAGCGCTGAAGCTTGCATAATATGGAAATAATACGTTGGGTATTAGTGTCAAGAAAGTACATTGCACATGGCATGAGACTACGATTAGCACTAAGTCAATTCATAAAGAAACCCAACAAGTCACAGGTAACGTGCTTCAATGAAATCACACTATGTAAATTAAGTAACTTTCGTCTCTGTACCAATTGCTTGCTTTAGTTTCTAAGGACATCACTCGGATATCGATCCTTGTTTAGTGACACCTTCTTTCTTGACCTGCTATTGACACTCTCTCACAGTATTGAGCGGGTTCACCGCAGTTCTGCTGTTTGAATTGTTAGATGTTGCGTTTGAGAATGCAGCTTCTTTATCTACTAACGAAAATAATACATCGCCAGCACGGTCATCGTATATCTTGTTTGTAATGGTAGCGACGTGGTTGCTTGTTCTCTATATGTGGTCGCGGACTTGGACAATGTTGCTTTTTGTCGAGGAGGTTTCGCACAGAAGAGTTCATACAAAGCCGAAATTTTGACTGCGCTTATTTATGGAATTTCAGTCATTTCCGTGACGGATGTACATAACTGAAATCTTGGTGAGTCACTGTGTACAACACCTTTATGTTAAAAAGGCAGTAGAATCAGCCATATTACAATGAAGAACCATTCTAGCATCTTTTCGTCACCATCAAGATCAGAGCGTAATGAAAACCTTGTGCCGTACTGTTCGTTTTTTTCCGTCATCCCCAAGTACATAATAGTGAATTCGAAGAAAACGAAGCAAAATTTACTGTGCGCTTTTATCATACTGTCAGCTTTGACAGTAGAGGTGTGCTAAGAAAATTTGGAGAACCTTTGTATGTTTCTAACAGCGAGAAGGTGAAAACGAATTCGGACCCATCAAAATGTGAAAATGAAGCTCTGAGCAAACGCAGTGACGTATTTGGCCATTCCAGCGACGCAGGCGGCGCCATGTAGCCATGCTCTGAAACTGTCACACGGTGATAAAACTGTGACGCAGTTAGGTCTCTCAGTAGTCGTAAACCAATGAACGCGTCTTCACGGTCTGCGACGCTGACGTAAACGCTGGCGACATCGCCGTCTCGTCCGCCATTTAGACCATCCGCTGCGTTGCCTATAGTCGCTTGAATGATCGAATAGACAACGTTCAACAGAGTGCTCGAAATGTAAACGCAGTGCCAGAACCCACGGCAGAGAGACCAGGAGCAGCCAAATTGAGCCGGGCTGTGAATAGAAGCAAGTGGAACTCGTGTGCCTCATAGATTCTACCTTGCACGCTTGACCGGGGGGCCGCCGTATGACAGGAATGGGAAACGCAAGTCACCTGTTCCCAAAACTCTCCAGATCTGCTGTTCTAGGGAATTGTGCAGAGTCGACGGGGATGAAGCAGACGCGAATCTTAGGTGCTCACGTCTTTCGCATAGTTAAACTACATATCTTCGACCGCGCGAGATGCTTAAACAGGCAGTAAGGCTTCCACCTTGAAACTCAGTGTAAACTGAATTAGTCTTGAGCTCGGAACGCCTGTTTAAATGTCGTTCATCATTAGGTCGCCAGTTACTTTGATAGCGCAATGATCAGAACAGCAGCCACAGAAATATATGTTTTCGAAACAGAAGTAGGAGTTTTTTATGATCGAAAAAACAGGCAAGTACCAAGCAGGTTGGATTAAAGGTACCCAGCAGCGTGAACCAGCGCTTCCCGCTTCGGATAACTGGCTACATACTGAGATAATATAGCGTCTAACACTGATATTCGTGTAGAAAGAGAGGATACGTGAAGCCACCAGTCACGACTGCTACCCAGCACCCGACCACATGTTACCTGCGAGGTAGGCAAACTTGACAAGTGCGGGTTCTATGCCGCCCTACCAGTGCGTTCAGTGTTACCTTCTCCTTGGTCTTGTGAAACGACGCTCGCCTACTTTGCACTGAATAAGTAGCGTAAAGATAGTAAAGCGCTTCGCAATACAATTCTAACGCACCTGGACATGTTATAAGTAGCCTCACGTTGACACGAATGAAAAAATTTTTCGCTAGAATATTCATGTAATTGTGATCACGATAAAAATGCTGAAAATTCTGACTCACTTGAGCTACTCTTGCCAGTCTTTCCAACTTGTGGCTTCGCAATTGGCGACGCGCCGAGGAAGGAGATCACTTCTGGTGATCCTGGCCCGTGCGACATCCATTCGGGGGACCTTGGTCTAAGTGATATCCTTTCTGGTGACCTTGGTCCGAGTGATGAGGTGACATCTGGCGATGTTTGCCCGGATGATGTCGTACCTCCTGGTGACCTTGGCTCAAGTGGTGACGTCGGTCCTGGTGACGTATGCCCGAGTGGTGTCATCACTGCTTGAGACCTTGCTCCGGGGGGCCCTCCAGGAACCGGTGACGATTCAACCTTGATGCGTGAGCTACGCTTGCCATAACGACACCCGACGCAACAAGCCCAAAAATAACTGTTGCGACAAAAATGCAGCCATCAGTTCAGAAGATTCTCTTGCAAAATGTTTGTTGTGCATGTATATGCTTTAGCCTCACCGGTATAGCAAGAAAATTCCGTATTGAGTCAGACATCACCGTCTCTGGCACCGTCACTTCCTTTCCTTAAATACCTTCAAAGCTGAGAATGTTCGCGTTATCAGTTAGAGAAAAAATGTTTGCGACAGTACGAGACAGCTCTGTAACCATCAGCTAAACTGCAGTTCCACGCCGAGAAAGAACGTAGTGCTTCCAAAACTCAAAAAGTGGTATCAATCTTGAATGGGTGATTTGTTTATGAGAGCTCTTTGAGATGATGGTGCGTTTTACAAAGCGGCGTAGGAAGTTCACTGCTGCTAAATACGTACTATATAGGGTCAGCTATTTATATATTTCTTATAATATGGCATTACATTTGTTTTAAAATAATATAGAGTGTTTTGACATGCATTTTGGTCAACTTTTTCTGCATTTGTTTGCGAATGTTAACCTTTAAGGCATCGCTATCGCTTACCGTGCTCTGCTTTCAACAGTGCCGCGGGCCATATCAAATCAGCGTGCCGAGCTATGAAAGAGGACTTGGTGGTGAGTGTCTCTCCAAAAGATCGTTCAGTATCACGTCCAAAATTCTCCCTATTTTATCTGAATTTATTGCCTTTAAGATCCAAGTTTTCCGCAAACAGAACTCTTAGAGGTTTCAAAAATCGCGTCCAGAGGACACAGCATATTCGTATAGTATCGCGGCTAGCAACTGATCCACGTGTTCAGCTGTACTTTCCAGGGCTATTTTTGATTGGGTATGTTTCTAGACTGATAGGCCATAAAACGCGTCAGAAGTTGGCTAATGTTTGCCATTTCAATGTATCTTTTGCTGGGAATTGTTAACTGTCACCACACAATTATAAAAGGATTGAAACGTCTCTTAGTATCACGTTGGATCAAAATGCACTAAAGAAATAGTTTTACTCACCAGACACCCAAAGTAGAATAAACTTCTTCTTCTTCTCTTCACTGAACCAGCAAGCAGAAAACATAACTTTTTCTTCGTCTTTTCTCATTTTAATGCTAGACAGGATAAGAGCTTAAAATGGTTTTTGCAAAACCAACGATATTTCAATCCTACCACCATACTTCAAAGCTGACTCACCGAGAGCTGAAACCTGTGTCTGAGAACATATTTAAATTCTAGACCCATTTTTTAAGGACCAGTTGGCATATGAGAAGGGCCAGCTCAAGGGTAAATTGGGACACGACACTACATCATGATCTAGCGCACATGTTCGTCAGTGCGTGTGTTGTATTTTTATTCGGCTAAGCTCCGTTGTCGCACTGTTTCTTCACGGTTATTGTGCCTCCGACGTTCTGCATAAAACATCCCTGAAGATGTGCAGTCGTTGCAGCTAACATTTCTACAAGCGGTGTTGTCTGCTTGAAGTCAGCAACTGGGTCCTTTAACACGCGTATGTGTATGATTTGTATGTCATCCGCAGATCACGAAACTATAGTACGACAGAATGTGTAGAAGAGAGAAGATAAAAGACAGCAGTTGCCTTCTTCCTTCTGCTTTTTTGTTGTTAAAAGCGTATGTATACATAGCCTTTTTGACAAGCGTTAAGGCAGGCACTGGCAGCTGTTAATAGGGCAATATTAGTTGAAACACTGCCTCCAGAGACACATAAACTGTTCAAAGATTCCTCATCTCCTCAAGCCTCCAACTCTTCCGTACCTTTTCACTTACACTTCCATACCACTCTTTACAGCATCGTCACTTCTTGATTTCGAACATACAAACATGGGAACGTGCATATATATTGACAGATACAAGGGTAAGGACGCTAGTAAGTTTTTATGGCTAACCTTGCTAGCAAAGCGTTGCCGCCTTGGTAACTCAGTTCGTAGAGCACGAGACGCCTTATTGAAGATGATGAAGATGATGATTATGATTTTTGTTATTCTGGCGCACACCCACAACTGGGGTTCAGCCAAGAACCGGGCGGAAGTATGTTTAAGTTAAAGGTATGTGGTTTTTCACAGGTTGGTCGCTGTCCTCGGCAGGTTTTGTTTTCGTCCACTTTTGTTTCTTCACGTTTAAATATTATCTACTGCCAATAACTTCCACTATAATTTCCTCTACAATGCTGACAACAACAACTACAAAACAAGCCCTTGAATATTTACCTTCATATCTTTCGCTGGGTACTTATCATTCTTTGCGGCAAAAAAAAGCGATGAAGATGAAGAGGTTGAGGTCTCTACGCACGCTGTTCTCATTCAATTTATCAGAAACAACCAACCAACCAGCCAACCAACCAACCAACCCTTGTTTATTACTGAAAATGTCTCATGAATTCACAGAAACCTACAGCAATCACTGTGAGTGGATGTGAGACTTGTCCGAGGCGCCGTTGCCATCATTATCATCGCCAACGTTCGCACAGATCACTTTCGAACAATTTTAGCTCATAACATTATTGTTCAGCAAATTTTTAGAAGGGACCGTGACGTCATGACACAATAATACATCAGATAATTATGAGATCACTCTGGTAATTCTATTTGAATAGGTTACGCCAGTTATGGCACTTGCGAATGCGGCTAGATTAAAAACACTTTAGCCATAAGAACACTGAGCACAATTCAACGCGTTGAACACTGAGCATAATTGAACACTGAGCGAAATTGAAGCGAAATTAAAACTCACGGAGCCTGCCTGCCTGCCTGCCTATCTATCTATCTATCTATCTATCTATCTATCTATCTATCTATCTATCTATCTATCTATCTATCTATCTATCTATCTATCTATCTATCTATCTATCTATCTATCTATCTATATGTCTGTCTATCTATCTATCTATCTATCTATCTATCTATCTATCCTCTTACGTGTAGGTGCTCTCGTGATCTCCCTCTTAATGCAAGGTAATTAGTATAGGAGGGTAAGATGGCTTGACGATTAAGACTCCCTGGTCAAAACAATAATAATTAGGGCCGCTTAAAGCTTCATCTTTTCGAGTTGAACGCGATAGCGACAACCTGCTCGTAGTGCGTACTTAAAACCCTTAGTGCATAAAACTTTTTCACATTTGCAAAGCACCCACTACGTTGCCTTAAGAAAATAGGTGCTCTAGCCTGTGTGCTTTTTGTGATAATCGCATATTCTGACGCCTATTGACAATTGACGCTTGACCACACATTTTTACTGCAATATTTTAGGTTGCATTGAGAAGCATATTACAGAACGCGTGTGTTTGTGAAGCATGAAAGCTACTTTCACTGCATTTCCAAGCAGAGGAAGTTCTTTTCACTGTTTTGAAAAGCAGAGGCGTGGCTGTGTGGAAGAACATTCTTTCGCTTGTCACGCAAACGACGCGGGTTGCATTCCCATTTGGACCCCAATAACCCTGACTTGGTCCTCAGTCTGCTCCAGGGTTTTTATTTTTTATTTATTCTATTTGCATCGTTTTCAACCTTTCGTTCTTGCAGAAGATGATCAATCTTCACTTCCATCCGACACTGACACTGACATAGGAATTGACGCGAAACGAGCCCTTTAACACTGTCCTGTTGAATAAATTTCACAATCCTGTCACGTACCTCCTGAAACCCTTTTCACCAGACGTGTGGCACAGACCTGCGAACGTGTATGTACCACAGGTATGCGGGTATGCGTCATAGGAGACTCGCACTGTATTTCTACCCAAGAACGATGAGAAAACACATGGCAAATTTGAACGCGGGAGCGTAAAGAAAAATTTTGCGTCGGCAACGTTGACCCGACAAATGCGAAAGCAAATGTCAGAATCTCAGCAGGAACCACACCCAAGCATTCTGCAAGGAAATGGAGTATGCTGCCACAGAGCCACGCCAGGTGTCAGAAATACTTTTAAATAGACTCTACTGTCCGTGAAGCGTCAATTGTGATTGCTGAGCTGGCTATAGAACTTTATAAACATTACGTATTTCTTCCTACAATACATGCGTTATATCTGGTTAACGATAATTGTTTTTAAGTGCCGTCCGCTGAAGTATATTTATGCAGCTGTGTCCAAGGCATCTCATGCAATACTCTAAGGCGCGTAAAAATTTGCGTTGAATATTAAGTTCAAGGCGCCTCAATGGTCTCCCCTTCTGAACTGAGGGTAAGGCCCGTTCGTCCTCATATTATTCACCGATATGCTGCATCACCCTAGGCCACGACGCTCATACAGACAGGTGCGTGTTTTATATGGTGGTCTTCCGAATGGCTTCTCAAAATATGGCTTCTCAAATAGCCAATTTGGAGCTTGACAACATGAAATATGAAAGGTACATTGCACTCATTCGCGACTACTTTGAAATATAGCCTTAGGGTACATACAGAAGCCCTGTGCACATACAGAAGCCTATGCAAATAGAGAAACCTTGCAGGAGCCTAGTGCACGTACAATTTCTGGGCTTTCTCTACTTAGCACATTGGTTATAGTGCAACTAGCAGGCTCATCCACATCTTATCGTCCCTAAAAGCAATTCGGTCATGGAAGTGAAGGGAGAACCGAAAACATTGCCCGATGGAGCGCCTAACTCATGTTCATAGTATATCAGGATCGTCAAGGAAGACAAACGGGAGAAGCGGACACTGACATTTCACAAGACGTACAAAACGTGTGATTCGGCAGGATGCCACGATGAACGGAAATTCGATGGTGGATGTCTTGTCCACCTGTCGCGCGACTGGTGGAAGTTTGCCTATTGACAGATGCCGCCTTGCGGTCGTCGAGAGATGCAAAAACATTCAAAAGCTCAATATGAATGCTTGATTGCACCTTTACTTCAGTTCTATCTGCTCATTCTTTTGAAGATGCATCAGCTTCAAGCATGGTCAATAGCTAACAAAAGGCACAAAGGTACTTTGTACTTTTCTATAGCGGCAAGCACTTCATCAAGTCAAAACATTGAGCTGACGCATGATTCACGGTGGCGACAAATGTCCCAGGTAAATCCAAGATAAGAGCAGATATGCTCAACTAGTTCATGCAAATTTAGAGGCTTTGCAATGGGACTTCAAAAAGTGAAACTGTTGTCGACGAGTACTTTCGAGGCTGTTTATCAGTGACGTTTCAAATTAAGACAAGAATGTCTTAAGTGTGAAGGTTTTATGTGTTCTCAAATAAATATAAAATTTTAAATTTGGTATTGTAGTAGCATAATAAGAGATTTGGGTTATTTTATGACAAAACTCTCAGATACTTAAGCGATGATCTCCGTTGCATTCAAAATATATAGTGCTCATTTATTGCATTGAAAGTGTGAATCGCTAGAATATTTCGGAGAGCAAATGAATCGCGGAGATGTTAAGATCCTTCTTAATTTACTGCAAGCTTGCTTGTTTGCTGTACATAAGAAAACCTGTTATAATTAAGCCTATTTCTCTTCAATACCTAATTTTTAAACATTCAAAGATCAATTTGGTGGCACTGAGAAACATTGCGGCCACATGAACAAAAAAAAAGAAGCAGATGGTTATTTTCGGCGAACCTCCAAAATTTTCTTTTTTAGAACAAAAAATGTTATAAAGCTTGCCGTATAAGAACTTTTCCATCTGGTTCTCACTGAGGTATGAAGCTCATCTTTAAAGTCAATGTTTCTTACCGAGAAATCCACAAACTTCAGGGGTTCGAAAGTAATGTCCCGTGAAATGTGAGGAGATATGACTGCTTCCGAGTTTACTCACTCTGATGAAGACGAACCACATCACGCACAGTGGGTAATGTAGTTCTTTTGTAGCTTTAGAAGTGCAACTTTGCCATTTATATACGTTGTCGGTGAGAGTTCAGAAAATATACTAAACAGCAGAACACTCGTCCTCGTTTGCAGGCCATTCGCGATCTACGCAAGCTGCTCGTTGCAAGAAACAATGTGACAACGCGAACAGCAAACGCCAAGGAGACACTGTCACTAAAACAGTGCGTGCTATCGCCTGAATGAAGTTCCTAAAGAAATAAAGCTGAGCAATCTAGGGGCTGTGCACGACGACAAAATAGCGTGAGGTGTGCCGATGGCTGTGACAATCATGGCAGTGCTTTGTGCTTTTCGTATTTCTTGATTTTAACCATTCCTGTAGCTCATCGCGTGCATACTATATTAAATATGCCAAATAAATTTTACTTTGTGATATTTCGAAATTATTTTTCTCTCTCGCCCTCTCATGGTTTTTGAGTTGGGCAGTGCTATTGATTTGTGTTGCTTGAAGCGTAGCAATAGGTTATTTCCGTGTCATGGTGGTCGAACCTGCACGAGATACGAGATATTGAGGTGCTAGACAGCTTGGAGATAGTAGACAATTATTCTATAAAATTATTCGCAGAGAGAAGTTGGTGGCTCACTCGCAGAATCACCGTGTTTCGTTGCAAGGGCATCGCTCAACTGATGGTTTTGAAGTAGTCCGAAAAGCTGAATGAAAGGCTGAAACTAAAATCACAATTGTAATTATCAGATGCACTAATATAACCAACATGACTTTCATGTGTGTGTAGAAGGCTTTTGTGAGGTGACACTGTTCCAACTCATGGAAAGGTTGAAATTAAGGAATACCAATAACGAAAACGTCATATTCCAATTAAACAAATTGTAGGAGCAAGGCAAGTGATCCGTGCATGATTCGCAACTGAACAGACGATATCAAGCGAAAACTTAGGTTCTAGTTTTGATGACAATATTTTTCAATACTTAGTTTCGTAGTTAAGATTTAGTGGCACTTGCAGTACCCCTGATGGGGGGTGGTTTAGAGATGATATCTGTGGTTCGCTTGCCTTAAACACCTCAGGTTCGGGTGACTTTAATGCTTTTAAAGTACGGTTAAAACTGCGTGGTTGACACTATCCGACATTGTTGCCAATGATGTCAGAATTCTGTCCGTGCTTCTTGCAGCAAGTGCTTTAAAGTACGTGAAAAAAAAGAAACTTCCTTTGCTCCACCTATGCGAGAGCGCCAAAGCAGTTCGCACACAAACAGTCTACGTCTTATTCGCTACATTTGGCGGAGCCACGCTGCACAACGACGGGAGGTACCCGCCAAAAATTGAATTGAACTAAGATCAAAAACGATGTTTTTGTACCCCAGAGTACTGAACAGCGTTAGTATATATATGCTTAATGTTCTGCAGCTAGATTATAGTACTTACCATAATGATAAAATACAGAGTGTGATCAGTCAATGAATCAGACAACTATGATTTTCACAGTATGTGATGGAGTGCATTAAAATGCAATAATAGTGAACCAGAGAAAAACCTTAGCTTGGCACGCTTGTATAAACCGTGGTGATCTATACAGCAGCAGGACGAAAAAGAAAGGTATCAGCGAATCTGCTCCTTGTATATAAACATTTATTATCAAAATAAAAATACTAACAACGCTGTTATGAAAAAGAGATAGCAATGCATGTTCTTGTGATCACTTTAATAAAACCAGTACACAAAAGTGTATACACACGAAACTACCCGACATGAAGAAACATGAATACTTCTAACAGATTTATATTAAAAATTGCAGCAACTTTCGTTCGTAATGTTAAGAACGTCAATAAACTGTGGTCTGGTCCCCTTAGTATGGCTGCAAACACATAACTATTTTTGTTTTGTTTTTTCATATTGGTGCGAGAGAACGGAACCTGATTTGAAGGGTAATACACGAAAAGAGAGGAAACTGACAACACGCATATCGTATCTTGGAGCATCGGAGGTAGCGCTGTCTGCGAACTGTTGCAGGAGCAAGTTGTGAGGCCCACGTTTCATAAGTATAGCTGTTGAAAACTAGTCCCATCGAGTCGTTGCAGGAGCCAATTGAGAAGCCCACGCTTGGCAAGTGTAGATGTTGGCTGTTGCAAACTAGCCCCGCCTGCGAGTCATTGCAGAAGCCCATTGCGGAGACCGCGCTTCATAAGTGCCACTGCTACAAACTAGCTCTATCTGAAAGTCAGTGCAGTGGCAATTGCTAAACGCACACTTCGCAAGTTCCGCGGTTGCAAACTAGCCCCATCTGCGAGCCGTTTCAGAAGCCGATTGCGGCACCCATGCTTTACAAGTGCAGCTCTTACAAACTAGACTCGTCTGCGAGGAATTGCAAGAGCTAACTGCCAAGTTCACGGTTCACAAGTGCAGCAGTTTGAAACTAGCCCCCTCTTCAAGGCATTGCAAGAGACAACTACAGAGCCCACACTTCGTAAGGGCAGGCACTGGAAAGTAGCCCCCTCTGCAACCCATCTGCAGGCGCCGATCGTGAGGCCCATGCTTCGCAAACGACTGTTGCAAACCAGACCCGCCCCGCAGGGGCGCCTGTTAAAGCAGGCGTTTGGTGTGTAGCGACACCACGGACCCGAGCTAACGGGGGAGTTCTGACTCCCTCCCACGCCTAGCCGTGCGTGGCTTTGCTGTGTCCGGGGAAAAGGGGATCCTGAGGGTTGAGCCGAAGCCGGGTGATCGCACCTTTAAGGCCCCCCAGCAGAGGCAACACACCCCTTTGGCCCCGGCTTCGCGTAGACGGCCCCCCTGGAGTGACCCCCCCAGGAGAAATCGGCAGTCGCCTTTTCCTATCTCTCTCTCCCGACATCTTCGTCTTTATCTCTCACTTTTTATCTATCCTGTCTTGCACTCTCTTCTGTTGACTACCAACAAACTTCCTGGCGGCTAGGGTTAACCCTGTGCAAATAGCCTACCTTGGTCGAGGCGCATTGCGTTATAGTTGCGTTGTACGGCTGGCGTCTGCAGGTTTTAGCATCCGAAAACTTGTAGCGTCCCCTCGTTGGGCTCCGTGTTGGGTGGCCGCCAACGCTTCTCAAGAAAATGAAACACTCATGCATACAGCTTTTCCTCCGTTAAATCATCGTACCGCCTTAAAGCGCGTACGCCCTGAAGACGGGGTTTTTAAACCGTTCAAAAGAAAACTTCCCCCATTTTCATGTCATACATAGTGAGAAAAGTGGCAAGCAAGCCAGAACTGTATCCCCTTTTGTAGTAGCCAGGTGTCTCACAGAAACTTTCGGGGGCGGGTACAAAGTTACCAAAATGGCCAGCGGAGACATCCTCCTCGATATTCGAGAAAAAGAGTAGTTTGAGAAGTTACACAATCTTTCAACTTTTGGTGACACTCCAAACGCTGTAACACAACACAGATCTATGAACACAAGCCATGGAGTGGTATCTGATGCTGATTTGCTTGGCCTGACTGAAGAAGAACTTCTGGATGGGTGCAAGAGTCAGAATGCACCAATGTACAAAGGATAATCACCAGAAGAGACAACAAGGTAACACCAACAAAACACCTAATACGTTCGCTTGAAATAATCTGCCAGAAAGTATTCAAACTGTGTACACGAAGACCTCTCTCTGACTGTACATACTGAACTCTCGTCTTTGCTTCCAACTCTCGTCTGCACCCAAGGCGGCTGTAGCCCAGGCTACACCGCCTACTCCCAAACAGAGACCGGAAACTCCAGAGTCCTCGGGTCTCAAGGCCTCCCCTCACAAGGCGAGGCCCGAAATTTGAACTAACAGCCCGCATGTGCGGGCATCCAGTGCCTCCGAGGAGGCAATGAATACGTCGGTACCCTTGGTGCTGAAAGAGCGGCGTGACTCCTTGGAGCGCGCCAAGAAAACAAAAAAATCAAATAACAAGGCCTGGTGACGGCTCTGTTAAGTGAACTCAAACTCCCTGTTTTAACAGCCACTCGCTTTTCGTACACACAACACTCTTTTACATTCAACATGAACACTCAAATTATACAATGGAACGTCAGGGGCCTTCTCAGAAAACTTGACGTCATCCAAGAACTCTTACACGAGCACTCACCAGAAGTGCTGTGTGTACAATAAACGCACCTTAATTCAAAACACACAAATTTTCTTCGTAAATACGTTATTTTTCGAAAGGACCGTGATGATTCCATGACATCATCCGGAGGTGTTGCCATCATAGTGAATCGAAGAATTGCATGCAAACACTTACAACCTCAAACATCCCTTGAAGCAGTGGCTGTTCGAGCGGTTTTTTGATAAACTGATCACAATCTGCACTATTTACATTACTCCTATCAGCTGCAAAAACGTGATATGCACTCTTTAATTGATGAACTTCCGGAGCCTTATGTTTTCCTTGAAAACTTTAATGCGCATAGCAGGCTATGGGAAGACTCTTGGTATGACGCGCGAGGTCGACTGATTGAACAGTTCCTTATCTCGTCGAGCGCGTGTCTCCTAAATCGAAAAGAACCAACCTATTATAATCTCGCTAAAAACACCTACTCCTCCATAGACCTAAGCATAGTATCTCCATCTCTTGTGCCTCTACTCCAGTAGAAATTCATCAGTAATCTGTACGGAAGTGACCACTATCCCGTAGTTTTGAGCACAACTACAGTAACTGAGTGTCCACCACGTGTTCTCAAGTGGCTTATAAAGAGAGCCGACTGGGAACAGTTTTATACGATCGCTCGTCTAGGTTAGAATGACATAGGTACTTTGAACATTGATGTTGCTGTCAACTACTTGTTAGCGTTTTTGATTGATTCTGCAACAAAATGCATCCCACATACAAATGCACACCCTGGAAAACGGCGTGTGCCATGGTGGAACTCTGAATGCCGAAACGCGCGCAAACAGAAAAACAGATTGGAGGTTGCTTCGGAGCCTACCGACAGCCGAAAATCTTGACACTTTCAAGAAAATAAAGTCTCAAGGCAGGAGAACGCTTCGGCAGGCCAGAAGAGAAAGCTGGCAGAATTTTTTGTCAGGGATCAATTCATACACACAGGAGGCTAAAGTCTGGAACATGGTCGGTAGGATAGCAGGAAAACAAGTACACACACTTCCACTCGTAAACACTCAGGTTGATACCTAGGAAGATCACGCAAACTTCCTCGGTGCACACTTCGAACAGGTGTCCAGTTCGTCCCACTATACTGACACTTTCCGAAAATACAGGACAACATTTGAAAAGCAGAAACTCAAACACAAATGCACTAGATACGAGGCATATAACCAAGCTTTCAGTCTAGCTGAGCGGCGAACGTCTTTAAACTCCGGCTGTACTTCTGCCCCAGGTTGTGGCCGTGTGGTGTATGAAATGTTAAAAAAAACCTACCAATCTAAACACGAAAAACCTTACTTTGTTTGTACAATGCAATCTGGTTTTCTGGCACTATCCCTACCTCCTGGAAAGAGGCTATTATTATCCCCATTTTGAAAGAGGGCAAGGACCCTTCTTTTGCTTCGAGTTATAGGCCTATTGCACTTACAAGGTGCTTGTGCAAAGTCTTCGAAAAAATGATAAACTGCCGACTTGTACATTTCCTTGAAACAGACAATTTGCTCGACCCATTTCAGTGCGGGTTTCGAGAGAATGAATCCACCACAGACCACCTTGTTCGTATTGAGGCACAGATCAGAGACGCCTTCGTCCATAAACAATATTTTCTCTCTGTGTTCCTCGATATTGAAAAGGCTTATGATACAACATGGCGTTTTGGAATTCTAGGAGACCTGTCCCACCTTGGCGTGCGCGGAAGAATGTTTCACATAATCGAAAGTTACCTGTCAAACCGGACATTTCGTGTCCGAGTGGGCACGGTTCTTTCCCAAACATTTGTCCAGGTAACAGGCTTGCCACAAGGTAATGTGCTTAGCTGCCCACTTTTACTCATCAAAATGAATTCCTTGCACTTGTCCATCCCTCGCATTATGTTTTATTGTACATATGTCAATGACATCCAGCTTGGCCTTAGATCTTGCAATCTGGCAATGTGTGAGCGGCCGGTTCAGTTCGGTTTGAACAAGGTTTCCAAATGGGCAGAGGAAACCGGATTCCGACTGAACCCACAAAAAAGCACGTGTGTCTTGTTCTCCCGAAAGAAAGCATGCACTCAGAACCCGATATTGAACTGAACGGTCAACGTCTGTCTGTTAATACGGAGCATAAATTCTTAGGATTAACCTTGGACAACAAGTTGACCTTCGTACCGCACATCAAGTATCAAAAACAAAATGTTTATAAGCGATGAATGTTTTAAAAGTGGTGTCACGTACCACGTGGGGTACTGACATGCAATGTCTCATGAACCTGTATAAAAGCCTTATTCACACGCGCTTAGATTATGGGGCCGTTGTTTATCACACTGCGACTCAAAGTGCTTTGAAGATGCTGGACCCCGTGCACCATTTGGGCATCCGCCTTTTTACGGGTGCTTTTCGCACCAGCCCCGTAGAAAGCCTTTATTTTGAGTCAAATGAGTGGTCGCTTCATGTGCAGAGAACTTACATGTCCTTTGTTTATTTCCTTAAGGTGAAAGCAGACAAGAAGCACCCCTCATACTCTACAATTATTGATTTGTCGAGCTCAACTCTGTTTCAAAACAGGCCTTTGATGAGGCAGCCCTTCTCAGTTCGCCTGAAGGGTCTAGCTGAGGAAACTGGAGTTTCACTTGAACACAGTATAATGGCTCCTGTAGCATACCCGCGACCGTGGCAATGGCAGACTATAGACTACGATGTGTCTTTTCTAGAAGTTACAAAACATGCGCCCATTGCCCATATCCGAACATACTTCCTGGAACTTCAACACAAATACACACGTCCTGAGTTCTTTACAGATGCCTCCAAGTCTCACTCGCCTGTGTCCTACGCTGCTGTCGGCCCATCCTTTTCGGATGCTAGCCCTCTACATCCAGGCCCAAGTATCTTCACAGTGGAAGCTTATGCGATACTTGTGGCGGCTAAACACATCAAGCAATTACAAATACAAAAAGCAGTAATTTATACGGACTCCATCAGTGGGGTAACAGCTCTGCACACTCTTAAAAGCACAAAAACCCAGTCCTTGTCTCACTTTACTCCATTTTGTGCACACTCTACACACTCAAACAACATGTTGTAGTGTGCTGGGTGCCAGGGCACCGTGAGATTCAAGGCAACGTCAGGGCGGATCACCTCGCTGCATCCGTCCACAAAAGCACTGCCCCTACACCCATATCAATCCCGGCCCTTGATCTTAAGCCGTCTCTCAAACAAAATCTCAGGGTATACTGGCAGAGAAAGTGGGATACACACACACAAAACAAACTACACATTATTAAGCCACACCTTGGTCATTGGCTGCCTGTATGGAAATCGCGTCATACAGAGGTAATACTGACGAGACTCAGGATAGGACGCATATACACGACACGCACTTATCTTTTGTCTGGTGACGATCCACCATTGTGTGACTGATGTGGTAAAGCATTAACAGTCCTTCACATGTTAATCCAGTGCAAACACTTCGAAACTCTAAGAAAACAATATTTTTCATTACCCTACTAACAACATATACCTTTACACCCTGCAATGCTCGTCGATAGGAAACCGCTTTTTAGTCATAAATCATTCTTAGCGTTTTTAAAAGAAATTCATAGTTTTCATATCATCTACGCGGGCATTCCGTAGCACGACCTCTCCAGAGAGGTGTTTGCTGCGGTGGCTACACAAGAAAGCGCTTGCCTCACGGCCCTTGGACGCAAGGGTATGAACAAGTGAGGCACTTGTGCTAATGCCATTCATGTCTACCATGGTTTTTTTATCACCAACTTTTGTCACCTATTCACACCACACACACCTTTCACGGCATGGTCATGATTTTGATACTTGTATGTTTTTACCCGCCTTACCGTGAGGAATTTTATGGCCCTTATACAGCCGCTTATCACAATCATTGTCTATATTTTTAGTAAGATGAACTGGCGCTCTTTGGCCGTGAAATGGCCTTTGCGCCACAAAAAATCAAACATCATCATCATTGCTGTCAAATGCAATAGCCGTTACAGAATTTTTGTGATAATTGACATGCGCCGAAGCTTTATATTGACTGTAATGTTCAATAAGTGCGCGCGTGGTTGATTGAAATGGGCCTATTTTCGTGCGCAAACAACAATCTGCTATAGTGCAACGGCCGTGTTGCAACATTTCTTCTTAACATCTATCATTCCCCTCACCCCTTTCCCCAGCACAGGGTAGCCAGCCGGTCTAAGAACTAGCTAACCTCCCTGTCTTTCCGCTTAAACTTTATTCCTCCTTGGAGTGTGCTGATTTGCATCTGTAAGCCAATAGCTGGAAATACATAGCCGATAGCTAAAAACCAACTTGCATAAGCACGAAAGTGTCTCCTCGTGTTGCTTCATGAACGCGCACCGAAATACAAGCCTGTGTTTCCGCATATGATTCAGCGAAGTGCTGACGAGTGCATACGGGGGTTGTCAGCGGTGGCCCGTGTGCGCTGCAGCGCAGGCTGAAAGCACGTCGCCTCGATTCTCATCGCTCCTTGTGCGCACACCGTACGCAAGAATCAATGATCCATTCAAGTTAACTGATGGCAAGGGTCTACTGTGCAGTCATTCTTACTCCTTGGCATAACATATTAATTAACCCATATGCGCCGATGGCATGTATGGCGGACTCGGCCGGTAAGCTAGGCCCACACTCACTGGAGTTTTGTACCGAGGGTGTTACTGGAGTTTTTTACCGACCTCGGTGCAGGTGGCTTGTGAAGATTGACGTTTGAGGAATCCGCAAGCCCCTCATTGTTGTATTAAAGTGTAGACGAGGTAAACAAATATAAAGCGACTGTTGGAGATGCGTTTAAGTGGTGGTTTTACCGACGAGCGTTTTTTTTTTTTGGTGTACAAGTATACACCGCAGCATCGGAAGTCGGATAAAATACCGGATTCGTAACGTTGCTAGGTTATTTTTCAGCCAGCAGTGCCAACATATTGTCCCAACTGTGTTTGTAAGCGTCTAGGTACAACTCTCAGGCTTGCGCACAAGTGGCTTCACCGCACCGAGCTGATATGACAGAATACCGGCTGATAATTGGAATTGACTATTGAGAACGGCGTTGTATATTTTAAAGTTTCATAATAAAAGGTAGAATTGCCTACAGAGTACCTAACAATCACCAGGTAGTCATACATGCTAGATGTATATTTGCTCTTAAAACGCGTAATGAGAATGTAGCACCACCCTCTCTGAAAGAAGGCTAGATATCATGAGTATAAATACCGGTTGTTGTTGAGTGGCTGTCCGTTGCGTGAGAGGTACATGTTTGGTGTTGTCGATTACTGTGTTGTGTACTAATATGTTATGTATGCCCATACTCGTCCTGCATATGAGGCGTAAGCTTGAAGCAATCTATGCAGCCCACTGCTTTTACGAAATGCTCGACATAATTTGTTGAGACGTTCGTCCTAGCACAGCAGGAGTTATTCTACTCTTACAGTGAGTTGATGCACTCTATCCCTACTAGATGGTAAAACCCTGCGATAGAGTAGCGCAACTGCCGCAGAGGGTGTATGAACTCTGAGACGCGTGACGGTACTCTGAAGAGAGCGCGTTCACTCTCGTTCAGCCAGAGTAAACAGCACTCTGTCGAGAGAGTGTGCTTACTCTGTGAAGAGAGTTCCCATCGCTGCTGAAAAGAGAGTGAAATATGGGACACGCTTCTACTTCCGCAAAGAGAGTTGCCAGCACTCTCTCTGGTGCTGCGATTGTTCAGCGCCCGTGGGAATGATGGGTAGTACACGGTTTTGACTGGTCTTCGTACTTTCGGGCAGTTTTGTTTTTTGCTGTGTTTCGGTTGGGTTTGAAGGAAAAATTGCATCCTTTTCAATTTGGTGAGCCGACTTGAAAAGGCAACTTAAAAAATTATGGTGGTGAAGTGCAACCGCTGAACATTAGCTGATTTCAGTTTTGTCTGAAAACAGTCCCAATTCACACGATCAGAACCGATTTTAGTGTGTTATCCATGTTCAGCGAGGTTTTTCAGCGGCATAGCAACGTCAGAGAAGATTCTCGCAAAAAAACTTAATTAGGAGCATAACCTGAGGAAAGTCCCGTTGTCATAAGTAAAGCAGAAGTCAGGTAAGCTGCAAACGGCGCCATCCTTTTAAGATCACTTTGGCCCAATCAGCGCTAACAATATCACCCTAGCTATTGTTTCAGTTAATTTGGCATACAGGCTTATTTTACCTGAATTTCACCACCACAAAAAGTTGCAGACACTGAATATTTTTTTGCTCCTAAAGATATATAAAAGGTGGTCACCACACGAACAAACTTTGCTACCTATTAGGTGGCAAAGAGTGTTCTCCGGAGATATGTCGCAGGACACTCCGCAGGTATCGAGTTACTTTCTGGTTTCCGTGTGTCATTACTATTCGTCCATATCACGTTCATTGCTTCGAGCTCATGGTGGCACTGTGACTACGTTTTTGACAAACGCACTAACTTCTGTTGTAATGCATGGGGACTATGTTTTACTTAAGGACGTTTTGGGAAGATGTAACTGAATTGAATTTATCCTGCCTAAATATTGTCTTCGGGCCCACTTTTTTCCTGTAAACGGTGAAATCTACTTTTTTTGCTCGTCTGCGTCACAACTTACACAGTGAATGTTCAGCTGAGATGGGAGTCATCCACTTTTGTCTCACAAGTTCCTATACTTCTTTGTTTCCGCCTGATAAAACTCATAATACCTACCTTCTAGCCTGTCACGAGAGTACTGTGGAAATGTTTGGCAATCGCCATTGTGTCGGTGAAGAGGAGTAACATAGCGGCAGCGGAGAAAAGTTGATCGCAAACGGCCACGTTCCTAAGAAAGACGCCACGGCAAGCACTAATCTAAATCGGCTGCCGATTTCTTGTTTGTTTTGCCACCTCGCCATAATTACACCAACGCCAGTGGTCTTTCTGAGAAATAGTACACTGGTGTGTGTGTGTGTGTGTGTGTGTGTGTGTGCGTGCGTGCGTGCGTGCGTGCGTGCGTGCGTGTGTGTGTGTGTGTGTGTGTGTGTGTGTGTGTGTGTGTGAATCCAGAAGCCATGGACTGCGCGCAGTCCATGGCTTCTTTTTTGTCTGTCAGCGTCATACAAAGGAACGAAGCCGCAAAAAAATTGCTTCCTGGACATGTGCTTTATGGGCAAGACCCTTTTTTGAATTCAACTGAAACTTGATTGATTCTTACGGCAAAAAATTCACAAAAAACTGCCACTCATGTGTGATAGCAAAAAAACTTGGATGACTGCACATGTGCTACGAAAAGCGAATAAAGGCTTAGTGGTAAAGTTAGTAGTCGTAATACCTAGAGCATAGTAGCTGCGATTTCGCATACATTTTACTCTCACGTTCGCGGTTAGCATTCGCGTTGCAGAATGCAATGAAAAAAGAAACCGGTTTCTGTTTTACTGCATTTGCGGCACTTGATACTATGTTTTGTCCTCCCTTGATATAGTTGCCAATGCAAGTCGAGAACACTCGAAGCTGCTCACTATGTTTGTTTGTAAAGATTAAATTACTCATAAAAGTACGCAAAAGATCGAAGACCTCGAGAACGCGAAGAACATTCTAACTTGATAACACGGGTAGATCGGGCGGGACTGCGTTTGTTCTTCCATTTTCCTCAGATATGCCCCGATTTCATGCAGCCGCTAGCCTGGAAGAGGGCGGGGGGCGTTGACACACCGTAGGCCCATCTGGCGGTAAGGGCATGTTCGGAGTACGTGGCCGGGTTCGCCACAGTGGAAGCATAACGGGCGTTGGTTTGGTGTCCACCAAAAGTCAGCTTTCTTCATAGTGGCTTTTTGATTAGCCATAGGTCGGCTTCGCAGTGGCGGTGGTGGTAACGGCGTGTAGGGCTGCGGTGACGGCGTGTACGTAATTGTGCGCCTGACCAGATCTGGCTACGGAGGGCATCAGCATGAGTCATCACTGAAAGCTGCGCCACTGGTTGCAAAACCGTCTGGGTCAGAAATGCTGGTCCGAGCGCCTGATGCAGCTCGTCGTAAATTACGCTTGCAGAGGTGCGACATGTGGGCAAGCCGCAGGGAGCAATATCTGAATTTCTTCGTGGGTTATGGTCCGTATGGTAGCATGAACACTGCAAGCGCACAGTGCATCGAAGTCGACGTTGCCCGAATAAACAGCTGGAAAGCTGCTGCTCTATTGTCTGGCTCGCAGGTCAAGTTTTTTTCAATTGTTGCCGCCTCTGCCACAATTTTTGCTCCTGTCTTCGGTGCGTTACGAATGAGGTCGACGAACCACTGTTCCATGACGGCTCGCATGAGGTACTGGAGTTATTTTTCTTTCTTCAACAATATTGTCGTCTACGTGTCGGAAGATTTTGTGCATTTCCTCGACAAACACAGCTACAGACTCATTAGGGTGCTGCTGGCGGGTCTGAAGCATGGCTTCAGCCTGTTCGGTAGGCATGTGGGAATATAGATGTAAGACGTTTTTTTAATTGTCCCAAGTCGTCAGGGAAGTCTCGTGGTTTTCACACCAAGTTCGGGCGCAGTCTTCGAGAGAGAAAAAGACGTTGCACAGCTTGTCTTTTTCCGAGCACTTGTTATACAATTCTACTCTCTCGAACCTGTCCAGCCATTGTTGCGAGTCCTCACAGGTGGAGCCATGAAACTTCAGTGGTTCCTTCGGTTGTTGGAACGTACACGTAGCCGGAGCAGTGGCGTTTGTCATCGTTGTTGAAGGATGGATCGCCATGTGGCGTTCAGAGACTCACAACAGTCCGTACTCCGAAGGCAGTCCTTGGAGCCCTCGACTGGTTCGAATTTTTCGCGAGTTCTCTACCTTCACTGCTTCGGTGCAGTTGTCTTTGCGTAAGGGGCTAGCTTCATGGCTTGAAGGGGCTGTTCCGACCATAAGCACCTCCACCAAATGTCACACTTAAGTAGTGGTCTTGGCCCGTAAGCACGGAGACGAGGCGACTTGAAAAGAAATACACTTTACTTGAGCGAACTTGTGCCCATAAAAGAATTGCGTGAAAAAAACAGTCGGTAGCCTGGAAACGGCCTGCTCGGTTCAGCGTCGGCGGAAGGCATACCCGTGCTCTCTTCGCCGGTACGCATCAGATTATCACGTGGTCGCACTGCTTATCAAAGGCATGCCCAGCACGCAAGGGACGGAACGACCCGCTACCGACGCCACACTATGGATAACCTAAAGACGGTGCTGCGCGACGAAGTGGGCACCAACATAAATGCACGTGGTAATATGCCGTAAAGCTAGTGCGCCAGAAAATAAATTGTCAACGCTTTAACAGAATCGTAAACAACTTCTTTTGAATGCCACCCAGGCAAAAACATAAACACCAACGTGTCTGTTTGAGTAAATGTATCGTTCCGCGAGGCTGTCAGAGTGCACATCTCATTCATTTTCTGAATACATTGGGTATGGCAATTTATTAGTGGGCGCGTCCAGAATGTTTCAATGTGGAGCTTTGGAGATTTGATACGCTGCTCTCAACTGCACTTCAATGAACTCTGTTTATTCTCTGACGTAGGCTCCCTACACTTTTTCGTATTGTGTTGAAAACAATATCCGTCCGTGCCTGCAAAACCAAATCACAGGCATGGGCACACCGATACTATCTTTTTGCTTTCTGTTGTTATCGTAGCCGGTCTCTTGCTTTTTTTTGTCTTCATACGGACCTCTATGTTCATTGAATTGGAGTTATGTACGTTACATGAGAGCTGCAATGGCCAACAATTTACGTATTATTTATTTCTATTTTTGATAGATGAATCTACTACCTTCACCGCTTAGTTTGGGCGCTTCACCTCTTCATTCCTGATAAGAACAGATTAAATGTAAAACAATTTTTTCTAGGCACCTGTTTAGTACCATATGCATAGCCAAAAATCTATTTTTGCTTACCTAGTTGTAACAAAACTGGCGCCATCTCATATGCAATGTCGTATGAATAAGCGGTTGTAATGTTTGGTACAGAGCGCTTGGCTATATATTTCTGTCTTGTTGACGCCTGTATATGTCGAAAAAACTAGCATGGCAGCAACTATATTATGAAAGGTCTCACGGAACAGCAAAAAGTCGGTTTATTGCAGCAGCATAGGTAAAAACATAAACACAAACGCGTCTTCTTCAGTCCTTGTCACGTTCCGGAAAGCTGTCAGAGTCCAAAGTGCACTTGCTTCGTGCATAGAACGTGCGCGGCAATATATTAGTTTGTTTGTCGGAGAGAATCAACGACAACCTTTCGCATTCACGATACGCTGCTGTCAACTGGACTTTAATGAACTCGTTTTTGTGAGGTATACTTCTCACCCTTCTTGCAATCTACCTAAAACAATTGCTCGCCGCACTTGTAGGAGTTCATTGAAGGAAATTTACCTAATTGATGCTATCTTATACTTATATTGTCACCATTCATATAGTGCAGCAATTGGATTCACATCAATTGTACAGAATCTCACTAGTGCAATGTCTCAGCAAGTTAGTAAAGGCTACATCAGTTATTTCTTGTAAATTATCAAATCGTTACCAAACTGGCAAACCAAACACGGTTGTCATCAACATACAACACATTCACAGCTACCACATCATCTGACTGTGTTTTCTAGAGGCGCAGCAGGAAATATGGGAGATGATGCCGTGTTATCACTTACGCGTGAATATTAAAACACGATAGCACTAAAGAGCATGGTTCTTGGCAATTAAGGAGCCGGTTTTATTGGTTCTTAGCAGAAACCAGCGTTGTTCAAGAGTGAAAAAAATCATAACGTTTCAAGTGAACGAACAAGGTAAATATTCGGCTGCACTTGGAGTCAAGGCCAGAACTCGTGCGATTGAAGTGGGCGTTCTATAACAGAGCCACACCCAGACAAGATATTGCTTCACAAAAAAGTCACACTTTCGCCACAAGGGCGAAGCAATAAATGCGATTGCAACAACTTGGAATGTAACGCTGAGAACACCAAGCAGATCAAAACTGGCATCAAATAACGCTCGAAAAGAAATGCCGCACAAAATGACGAAACCTGTGACGAACAAAAAGAACATACACAGGACGAGAGTGAACTTACCGCTCGACAACGCGCTGTCTAAACGAAAAACGCTGCACGAAACGTCATCACAAGTACACATGAGTGCAACGTTACATGTGTCGCTGCTGTTATACTTCACATTGTGTGTAAAACGCTCCCTTTTTGCAAACGGGGCCTGTGCAGAGGAGTGGAGTGGCCTTTGAGGACCCGGCAAGTTACTCAACTGTTCTGGTGAAAACCGTAGGTACGCGATTCTCCCTATGGAAGGATAAGCTCGAGCACACAAGCAATTAAATCCGTACCCCATTCGCGGAGGAAACAAGCGTGAGAGATAGGCGCGGGTCGGCGCATAGGGACTTCTAAGTGCTGAGCGCGGGTGGCTTTTCTAAAGACGATAGTCTTTTTTGGGGACCTTCAACGCAAAAATTTCCGTCTGTCTCTCTGTCTGTTTGTAGATTTTTCGTCTTTTTGTCCACTCTAAACAGCACCGGGTACTTGTGCAATTGTCCATTAAAAAGCAATTATTGCGCATCTCTGGGGCACCATAACAACACGTATATATTCTGCATGTGCATCTTTTACAAAAAAGACATACATAATTGATTTAAGGACAGAAGCGCTTATCACGCTGCACTGACCATGCAACGCTTGCACGAAAAGGCGAATGTTTCCAACGCTTTCCTAAGACAAAAGGGTGGTGGCGCCTACTCGTCGCCTTGCGTTCTACACCTTATCACCTCTGAAATGGGCAAGCACGCCCGCCACACGTTTTGTTTTCTAAAATAACTGTGAGATAGCACTCAAACCTAACGTGTGACGCGACTTGGTGTGCTCGTTTGCCTCCGCTGCACGCTCGATGCACTCTAACGAAGTGCCTCCGGAAAACCATTCACCGATTTCCTTGCGCAGAACATCAAATAAATGTTTTGTTCACTCTCTGCGGACGCAATACAATAGTCTTTCGATGACATTTGCAGATTACCTTGCAGATACGGGGCCAATTTTTTTTCTGTCATGAGTTTACGTATATATAGTTACGGGTACATATACGTTGAATAACGGTGGCGACGGCAGCCATGGCAAAAAAAGCAGTTACGACTGTTTATATAATTCCTATCGCAATAAAAACACTAATATATGGTTCACTGAGGAGTCTCCTTAACTCTTTCACGCACATAACTTCATTTTTGGCGTAAAACAGAGTTTTATTGTCCAATTTTTCATATCTTTCGCTGAAAATTATTTTCTCACGAGAAATGAAAAATTGATGGTTTTAATTCAAAAGAGATGAGGTGTTCAGTTATGAGATTAACACCAATAAGGGTCAACTGGTAACTTTCGGCTAACGTACAGTTGTAAATTTTTATAGCGCTTAGTGTTAACTACTCATTCAACATTCTCTCCTGCACTATCAACATAATAAGGACAGCACATACACATACATCTATAAAGCTGTCTCAAGTATACTGCTAGCGCGCCTTGTGGACGACGGCAGCCGGAGGAAAGGAATGTATTATGTCACTTTGAAGCCAAACGACATAGTGCCGTCTTTTGGTCAGATTGCCGAAAGCTTCAAAATATGCACCTTTTCAAATCGAACCTGCCAGGCTCAAGTGTTTTAAAAGGAAAAAGTCAAGAATATGTGGTAAGCCGGCAGACTAAGATGCTGGAAAGAGCTAACACATGCAAAATCAAGTGGCCGTAGTATAGAATCTCACTAGGTGTCAGAGAGCATTAATAGGAGAATGATTGACTCGTTAAAGGTATACACCTGACGCAGTGCTCGGGCATTTAAAATCTCTAACTTCTTCAGACAACAACAACAACAAACTGGGCATGTTGTTCGTATGGTCGTATAGCTCGGAATTTTCGAATTCAGAAAAGTCAAAATCATGGCCTAGTGCATCATTAAGACTGTACACACAGAAGCTAGTTTCGAACACCTTGAAAGGTCCTTACTTGCTAACACAGGCGTTGTTTTCTTTTTCAGGCCTAGTTTAATTGTTTCCTGAAAAGCGAAGACCACATCGTTCAGAAAGTATGGAGAGTGGGGCCCGATTAGGCTATCACTATTTTCTTTTGAAGACGAAGCTGAAGACTCTTCCAAGGTTTTTTTTTCGAGCTACCATATATCATCGGAGGGTGCTCAACTGCGCGACGTGAGCGAACGTGCAGTGATTGGCTCCGCCAAATTTTGGTGGGGGCCCCGGCCCAAATCATCATACCTGGGCAAAACCGACATCGTGTGACCCTGAACACCAAGCGACACAACTGGATACTCACTTTGGCGAGGTGCGCCATTTCCTTCCAAGTTTTCGGCCATTTGTCTACTGACCGTGGAGGCGCCATGGTCAGCAACGCCGGCGCTCGGCCAGGTGGAATAGGTCCTTTGGCTGAAACATGGCTGATTCTGCACTCCAAATATGCGAATATGACCGCGAGGTCACCACCAACACTGACCCAAGCTTGACTATTTATCCGAAAATTCGTAGCTAAGCCTTGATTGAAGCGGTAGAATGCTGCTCCTCGAACAAAGCCAAGACGACGGCGTCTGATGCCACTCCAGCCGCCGGCTCGTTGGTTGACAACACGAACTCTCCCGCGACGCGCTCCCCGCGCCACGAGACGCAAGGGCAAGACATACACAACGTGGAAGCTGCGTCCGATGCTGAAACCTGCTCCCGAAGACTACGTTATAGTAATCAAGCCCAGACAACGTGTTTCTCTTCTTGACGCGTTCCCAGAAACCGGCTATGGCACCGCCATCTCGGCATACCTCGGGCCGGAGAGGGCCCGCAGATTCTCTATGCTACCATCGCGAGACCAAAACATTAGTATCGTGCATACTCCGGCCATCGAGGTGGCGGACTTGCTCATCAGGGATTTGGCAGTGAATTCGAAGAAAGGGTCAGTCCTGCTCTAGGATTACCCAAGACAAGACGGGGGCAACATCTGCCACGGAGTGATCGTGGTTCGTAGCATGGACACCACGCAAACTCTTCAACACCAAGTCTGCTGCCTTGCCAGCACCATCGTTCAAATTCGAAAATACGGAACATCCACCAAGGCACGCGTCACCTTCGTGGGTAAAGTGAAGCCTCGTCACGTACACTATGACAATGTGGTCGTCTTAGCGCAAAACTACTACAAAACTATCCCGGCCTGCTGCCAGTGTGGAGACGTCGACATCACGTGGCTGCATGCCCGAATCTGCAGCTGAACACTTGTGGACTATGCGGACTCCACGCTCCGCTAGGGGAGGGGGTGAGGGCCCCTCACGTGTGTATTTGCCGATGTTTCGTGTGTGGTGTATTTTCCGATGTTTCGTGTCAAATGCTGGCTTCGGAGCACCGCCACAACATTCTCGCCCAGTGTTTCTCATCATGGCGAGCCGCCCTAAGGTCAGGCGCTTCCCGGAAACCAATGCGGCCGTCCCTGTTACCATTGTTCAGTGGAATTGTCGAGGCTTTCGGTCCTGCACGAAGCTGCCGCATATTCGACTTTTCCTGTCAACTCTACACTCACTTCCGGTGGTGGCTGCCCTCCAGGAGCCAGGGAGTGGCACCATCCTTACAAATTACCTCAATTTCTAGCAGGAACCTTCTTCCGGCGTCTCTGTGCATAAAAAACTATACAACTAACCTTGTCAACTTGTAACTTGAAACTGTGTATTCCTACGTGACGGTGAAACTTCTTCCGCTCAAGAAACAAGATGCGCCACTCCACGTTCTAACATACATTATTTTCCAAGCCTTTAATATGTAACGTTCCCAGCACTCTTCACTAGCGCCCTGAAGGCTGCCAGCTGGGATCATCTGGTAATCGTGGGTGACTTCAACGCTCACACCACACTATGGGTATTTGTACGGGATTAGAAGCATGGGCGCAAGCTAGCGGAACTTGTTTTCATGCTGGGCTTCAATCTTCACAATGACCCTGCACATCTAACACGGGTAGGTAACTCCATGATCTGGGACACGTGTCTGGACCTTACCTTCACCAAAAAATATTAGACATCAGACTGGGCCAACACAGAGGAAACTCTCGGCAGAAACCACCACATACTCAACACAGCCGTCACAGCCAAACAACTGGCAAGACCTATGCCCAAGCCCGCATTCCCGACTAGAGAAAGTTTCGGAAAACGTACACTAATCTGGCCCCTATTCGCGAAGCAGGTTGCCACGCATGGTCACAAGAAGTGGTCACACACCTTTGTTCGAAGGAACAAAGGCTACTCCGGAAGTAGACAATTGCCTCCTTCACCTCTGGGAGATGCGGCACAGCCTCGTCCGCATATGGCACCGCCGATAACACAATCGAAAACTCGAAATTCGCATTGCTGAGCTCACGCAACGAGCGGAATAGTATGCGGCCTAGCTCACCGATTCAAATTGGGTAGACTGATGCAACACAGCTGCTAGACAAATGTCCAGCTGGAACACTTGGCGTCTCTTTCGCGTCTTGATTATTCCGACCCAAACCAGAGCCGAGACGCAAAAGCATTTCCAACGGCAATCCATGCTTTCGACAGACAAACCTCAAAATTAGCATGCAAACCACGCGATCCATATTTATGTGTCTAACCTGACACTCACTGGCCAGCATACTCGTATGCAGGTTCCTAGAATGCAGAGCTGGATCAACCGTTCCCGCTCGATGACCTGAAGGCGGCCCTCACTAAAATGAAGCGAGCAACGGCGCCGGGGACAAAGTAACATTGAAATTACTTGCCAACCTTCCCGACCCGGCCTAGGACGCAGTTTTTGGGTACATAAACTCCATATGGCTTGATACACACCTCTTCCCATCGAATGGGAGACTGCCCTGATCACGTTCATTCCGAAAGCCGGCCAAGTCATAAACACGGACAACCTTCGCCCCATCTCTCTCACGTCTTCTGTGGGAACGCTGATGGAGACTATTTGGTGAAATCGCTTCTGTGAGTTTTCGGAAAACACACACATATTTGCAGCCACAATGTTCGGGTTCTGCCCGCACCGGTCCGCACAGGATGTCCTGCTTCATTTATACCGCGAAATACTAAACCCTGTCGAATGCCCTCTTAATGACAAGGCAGTACTCGCCCTTGATTTCAAGCGGGCGTTTGACAACGTCACACATGACATAATACTAAAGTACCCTTCCCAATTCTACTGTGCATAAAACATGTTTCAATATATTCGACAATTCCTCTCTGAGTGACAGCCAAACATCCGAATACAAGAGGAAGAACATGGCCCTTACCTTTTAGATAAGAGAAAAAACCCACAGGGTGTGGTCCTCTACCTCCTGTTGTTTATTCTGGCTATAATGAAACTCCTGGCTCAGCTGTATAATGTTGAAGGCATACATCACGCGCTGTATGCTGACGATATCACGACATGGGGTACATGGCTGAGTAGGAGACATAGAAGCCAACTTGCCGCAAGCGGCGGAGATCGTGGACGCCTAAGCCCGCCGCTGCGGCCTCCAGTGCTCCCCGACCAAATTCGAATTCGTGCACATACGCCCCTCGGCAAAGCACACTACCAATATTGAACTGTCTTTACGAAGCGGACCTATCCCAGAACACGATGAGATCAGAGTACTGGGTCTGCTATTCATAAACGTCGCCGAGTCGACAACACATTCACAAAACTGCGTAAGGTGAGGGACCAGTGGGCCGCATTGTCCGCCGGGTTTCCAACAAGTGGGGAGGGGGGTTACGTTGCAAAGACGTCTTACGGCTGGCACCTGCATTTGTAACCAGTCGAGTCCTCAACTCGGCTCCTTGCCTCCACCTGCCCAAGTTTGACGGAACACCCTTTAGGTGATTCTCAAGAAGATGTACAACAGTGTCCTAGATTTCCCAATAACCGCGTACAACCAGCGTCTTAAGGGCCTGGGGATGGAAAACACTTTCGCGGAGCTCCGGGAGGCACACTCGATTAACCAATACACGAGACTTTCAAACACTCTGTCGGGGCGCTGCCTATTAGCCCCACTACACAACCACCACTCAACAGAGACGGAAGAGCACGTACGCATCCCAGAAGTCTAGAGATACGCCCTCCACGTGCGTCCTCTTCCGGCCAACTTGACACGTGATGACCGTAATGGCAGGCGCCTTGCGCGGGTGGAGGCACTTGCCCACCACTACGGGAACAAACGTGTGGACGGCTCCGGCCCTCATCAGGGGGGGGATACAGGGCTGTGTTGTTCACCAAAACATCGCGGTGAAAGGTCTTGCATTCAGAACATAGGACATAACACGTGCGGAGGAAGTCGCCATCGCGCTAGCTGCCGCAGACCAGAACTCGCGCATTATCATTATGAACTCGAGAGGGGGCCTGCAGAAATATTCATTGTGGGTACGTCCCATACCTCGTGTACCGCATCTTACAAAATAGTAATTACGTCGGGGTCCCCACGTCCCGAAGCATCATATGAGCTCCAGCTCACACGGGCCTCCAATGCAACGAAATGGCACACGCCACTACCCGCGCACTCACTCCCCGGTAACACCTTCAGACCTTTTCGGAATAGATCCTGAACCTAATCGTGCCTTATTATTTTCAGAAATGACTAAATTATATTGATTCATTCATGCGATTTATCGTAAACACTGTGAGAACCTTACAAAGGCAGAGCAACGCTTACTCCTCCACCTTTACAGCAAAACACTGCTGTACCCAGCAGTTTTCAAATATCCTGATGCTGCGTGTACAGGAAAATGCCCGCACTATACGGAGAAGTTCTCTGACACCTGCCATATGGTGTGGGCATAACAGTAAACTCCACATCTTACCCCAAAACCAACCCCACCCGGGAGGAATGGGAGGCAGCCCTGCTTAGCTCTTGTAATCTGGCGGGCCAGAAGGCCCTAGTCAACTGAGCTGGAGTCGTGTTGGCTGCCAATGGACTCCTGTAACGAGGAGCCCACCAAGTGTGTGTGAGGGATGGCCCACACTGGGCCATCTCCCTCCAACTATCTTTTAATATAAAAATAATAAAATTTTGCTCGCTCTCTCACCTATACCACCTACCATAACCAATATATGAGCGGGGAATCAACGTTCATTTCACTAATAGATTCATTGAGCAATGAATTTGACACTGTGCTCTATTTTAAAAATGACCGCAGTTTCCCGAGTGGGAACGTTGGTTAGCATGAGGAGCATATATGTTGAACTGCGATAAATGCGGTTTGCAATTTGAACATGTGTGTGTGTTATAAGTGTACACGAGTGAACACGCACGCACTTATGCTGCGGAAGACAAGGTTTATTGATGAGGCGCTTTGGGTATTTTGAGCAAGATGGCTTTATGGTCCGTAAAGTGAAGGGTGAGTGGGTCTGGTTGCTGCGGTCGAAGGTCGAAATTTGCGAAGACGTGGTCGATGCACGTCCACTGAACCGTGGTCAGATGATGTTTGCCGTCATGCGTTGCTCGTTTCAGCGAGTGCCGCGACTCTATGTTGTCAACCGCCCAATCGTCCTTGATGACGTCGATGTTGAAATCACCAACTATCATGAAGGGTCGTCGTTGCGGTCGTTGTTTCAGGTATTCTTCCACGGCTTTGTCGACGTACTTCTCCACGGTGGCACGCGATAGGTTGGGCGCGAGGTTTATCGTCATGACATCGACTCCGCAGACGCTAGCGACGCAGTGCTCAACGTTGGCGCGTTGTTGAGCGCTGGGCAGCAGTTGGAGGTCTTCGACGGAGTCGACATCATCACGCATGACGTAAATTCGCACGCCGCTCATAGGTTGATGGAACCCATGCGTTCACGCGGCCGGAGCGTATCCCGCAACGTTCGAGTCGGATCGAGTCTATGCGAACGTTGAGGTGTCTGTACAGCGGGGTGTTTTCCAAGTGTTTGAGCAAAGCGTGGATGTTGCTGCGCTTGACCAACCCTCGCTTGTACGTCGCCTTGCTCGCCAGTTTCCACTTTACGTGGACGTCGATGGCAGCGTCATCTGGAATGTTGCGAGGCAGACACCTAACGACGGTGGGGAACTTCGATGGGGACGTTCACTACCTGGCCCTTGATTCCGTACTGTTCGTTGCCATGAATCAAGCGTCATATACTCATAAAGGGTAGTCGAGGAGCGATGAGCCGTTCTTCGACAGCGTTCAACTCGGGTAGATGTTCCGGTCGGGGCGGGTAGCGGTAGCCGTAACTCACGCTGAGCGACGAAATTCTGCCAGCAATTAACGACCGCTTGCACGTGGCACACGCGACGTAGTCGGCAAATTCGTCGGAGTCGCTTCCAAACGCATCGCAAAGAACCGACAACGCTTTGGAACGATGTTGTTCATTTTGAATGTTGCCTATACATGTCAAGTTGTTGTCGAACGAAAGTCGATCACACGCCTTGCAGCTGTGGCCGAAGCTCCGGTCGAGGAAGTCGCGCTTGAAGCGAGCATCGGGCGTGGCGTACTGCTTGGCTCGCCACGCCGCTATCGCGGCGCGCTCGCGCTCGTGGGCGGCATCGAGATTGGCCTTGCGGCGTCGACGCTTGCACGCGGCTTCACCGTCCGGATTCTCTTGCCGATTCTTACGCGTCACAGCGGCTTCGCATTCTCGAAGCTGGGAATCTTTCACTCGACGTTGACGTATCGCTGCTGCTTCGCGTTGGGGATCCTCCGCTTGACCTTGACGTCTCGCAGCTGCTTCACGTTCTCAGAGCTGGGGATCTACCGCTCTACGCCGACGTTTGCGTTCCGCATCGCGAGCTCTTCTCATCGCGGGCTTGTTGACGGACGAAGTGTCTTCAAAATTGCTTGCGGTTCCGCCATTACATTGGCTGACGCTATTGGAAGAAACATCAGTTAGTGTGTTTGCGGATTTGTTAGCATACATTTTCACCAGCGATATCGGACGTGGAGCGACCGCACAAACAAAAAAACGAAGGGCGGTGCGCCCCGATACTCGGTTATTTATAGTGAGCGCCAGCGCCGGCCTGCGCATGCACGCGTTAGCATACAGCTGGCGCACGTGAAACTAAAGGTCGCGTGGCGCGTGGAGGGGAGAAGCGAGCGCAGCGCGCTGTGTTGAGAGGAAGAAGGGATGCACAGATGGCTGGCGGAGGAAAAAGGGAGGCTGCAGACGGTGACGGCACATGACTAGCCCCTAGTATAACATTTTGCGCATGTGAAAAAAAAAAACGTCTACCATGGGAATGGTGGACTCCACCACCCACCATTTTGGTGGATTATGGTGCTGGAAATATGGGTGGCAGCTGTTGGATTGTGAGTGGCAGCTGGTGGATTGGCACATGGTGGTTGATGGAGTGCCAGAAAGGCTGGAGCGCGAAACGGCGTCAGATTAAGTGACGAACTGCAACTAAAGTATGAAAGTGGTAATTGGTAAAGAAACGATGCAAAAGCATTCGTAAAAAAACTTGACCACTGAGATTTGAACGTGCGACTTCAGGATTTGTCAGCTGAAATGAATAACCACTACGCAATGCCGATTAGTGGAATGTACGCCGTGAAGTCGCAAGTGAACTTACAATTCGACTGTTCAATTTGATTGATTGATATGTGTGGTTTAACGTTCCTAAAACCACCATATGAATATGAGACGCCCTGGTGAAGGGCTCCAGAAATTTCGACCACCTGGGGTTCTTTAACCTGCACCCAAATCTGAGCACTCGGGCTTACAACATTTCCGCTTCCATCGGAAATGCAGCCGCCTCAGCCGGAATTCGATCCCGCGACCTGCGGGTCAGCAGCCGAGTACCTGAGCCATTAGACCACCGCGGCGGGGCAACCGTTCGACTTTAGTATTGTTTGTTGCTTACTTGAGATAGACGGAATCTGTACCTGCTGCTAAAATGGCACTTTCATTTGGCACAAACAGCTGCTGCCTAGACCGATTTTCACTGCGATAATGGCAACAGTGTTATATTTTTCCTACAATTCACAACCGCAAAAAACAAAACAAAATAAAAACAAGTAGACTGGGAACCAGGTGCTGTTTACCGGTGGTTACTGTCAAGTTGATTATCTGTTTCTGGCTCGTACTGAAAGTTGACATCTGCTCAGGCTTTATGATGCCTCTAGGCTCATATAATAGATACGCCTACATAACTGATAGAATAATGCGATGTTTTTCACGCAACATACAGCGCAGTCGTGCCAGTGCTGCGCTGTAGCTCTATCGTTTGCAACAACTACATAACAGCTCGGTCAAAACGAGTGCAGTGCGCCGGAAACATTAAGCTATCATACTGGTTGAGGAAGGATACGATTGAAAAAGTCTCTGTTCTCGCATAAAAGCCAGAGAAATGGTGGTGAGTGCGACCAGCAGCTCTCGATGGCGGGAGGCGTACACTGCTGGAAGTGTTGGCACCGCGTCGCATCGATGTTTGTCGCTTCTTGCGCGGACACTGTAGACTACAAAAAATGCTTCATTTAGGTTAAATGATGCCACAACTCTGCTGTATTGCAGTTCTTACTCATTGAAATTGTGTATTCTGAAACCCAGAAGCACCGATAACACTTGTACAAGCTCGGTTGGTCAGCCTAAGCTTTGGTGGAAATCATGGTGGTAGAACAGAAGGATGAAAGTCAAGCTTGCTGGGACTCGTCTCGATGTATGTTGATGCAGACATTGATGCATTTTAGCGTCGCACGCACTTTGTTAACTTAAAAGTACGGCTCAAGTAATTGGGTCGGCAAGAATTGCCAGAGTTTTGTTTTTGACTTGACGACATCAAGCGACCGCTGTATTCTGGTTTGCCATTGCAAAAAGCATTTGCAAACTGGAGCTCATTATTTCTCGAGAACTCTGCGGCAATGTGACACATTTACTGTCGCCAGTTACAGCGACACTTTTAGTTTTTTAAACATTGATTGATATAAAGGGTTTAAAAACCCAGAACAACCATATGATTACGAGAGCCGCCGTAGTGAAGGGCTTCGAAATTTCGAAAAGCTGGGATTCTTTAACGTGCACCCAAATCTGAGTGCATGGGCCTACAACATTTTCGCCTCCATAAGAAGTGCAGCCACCGCAGCCGGGACAGATCACGTGACCTGCGAGTCAGCAGCCGAGTATCTTAGTCACTAGACCACCACGGTGGGGCAGTTTTCTAAACATCGCTACAGAACATCACATCGCGCCAGTCAAACTGATGCATACGTGCACTAAATGTAAATATTCACGGCCACGTTCAACGATCCATAAAGATTGAAGCGTTGGTGGCACCACAAGAAAAAATGTGCTAGAAAGCGTAAGGAGCAGCGTTAACTTCTTTTGGCCGTTATTATATTTCTCTGCGCATTCCAGAGTGACACACTACGTATAAATAGTTAATTTCACATACTGCCATCTGCTTTTTCATCATTCCACCGCCATCTACCAAGCTTCCGTCGTTATGCTGCTTGTTAACTAAGCCAAGCACAAAATACGTTATGAATCACCACCATCAGCCGGCATTTTCTGCTGACATCACCACAACCATCTGCCGCCATTTTCGCGCCCTCACCATCATCAGCTATCATGACCACTACAGCTTTCACTATATCCACTATCATTTCCACCATATCTAGTTAGTTTTCCACCATATCTAGGAACGATACCACCATCCACCAACCCAGGAATTTCACCAGAATGGTGTTCGCATTGAAGCTTCTACTGCCATTCGTAGCATCACACGTGCAGTCAAAGCAACGCAGGCCAAGCAAAGACTCCGTCACACGTAAAACTACGTTTTTTATAGTAATTTGTTCGCTGAAAACACTCCTCGGGGAGTTTCATGTGGTTGCGCAGCCTGTCGTCGTCCGAAACAACCCAATCACCAACTTACACCCTCCATTGAACCGCGTGGAAAAACCAAAAGTGACGGTTGGGTGAGGGGGTGGTTTACCAGATTATGACGCAAATATTCTAAATTATGAAGAGATTTACGCTACTGAAGCACCCAACATCATACAGTGAAGATAAGTAGAAAAAGTTAATATATGTTGTCTGAATAGGCTTTGCCAAAATATGTCAAGCATATGTTCCATACGCCATACGTATGTGCTATAAAAGGAGCGGAATCACAAAAACCTCACTTGTTGCGATGGCAATAGACACTGTAAACTTACTGACCGATATCCTCTGCGATGTCTCTTATACATACAAATATTACAAATCGCTTGCAGTTGCAGCAAGAACTTCGAGTCTTGCGAGAACAAAGAAAGTGACGCCTTTGGCCCAAAGACGAAGCAATGAACATGATTGCAACAAATTGGAAGGTCACAAAGTGAAACGTGCCCCGCGTTTTTCTCGCACCTATGACACACGAAACGTACTCACAAGTACAGATGAACGCATAGAAGCGTTTCAGTTGTTACTTTGCTGTATCTGAAAAGCGCAGCCTTTTCGCAGATGTAGACTGTTTAGCGACTGCAGTGAGCTTTGTGCGCCTGGTAATTACAACAGAATCTTTCCGGTCTAATGATTTCGGTATAATTATTCCTGTGAAATCATTCCCGGCCAGCTTTTTTTAATTCACTTATTAGGCCTTCTTTCATCGTGTTCCTCGTGACGCTTTATTTAGGAATGTTTGAAAGTGCGTTGAAGTGCAAGAAGATGAGGCCTTACAGAACGCATATTGAATGAACGTTGACAAAAGTTTTATTTATACTTAAAACTTGTGTGAAAGTTGCTTTTATCCCATTTGAGCACAAGGTTTTACAGAAATTGAACTTATATGTTCATGCAAGGCACATTTGATCTGTGTCGTATTCTTTACGAGATTCAACAAAACTTTTGACTATTGCCTTGACACTTCTTCGCAGTCTAATGGCTAAGGTACTGGGCTGCTGACCAAGTCGCGGGCACGAATTCTGGAAGCAGAAACAATATTTTCGGTGCAGGCGAAAATGCCTGAGTCCCATGCACCTAGATTAAGATACACACTAAAAAGCCCCAGGAGGCCGAAAATTTCCGGAGCTTTTCACTGTGAAATCTCTCATAGTTATATCATAGCTTTAGATTGTTAAACCCCAACAGGTATTACCATCATGACCATCGTCTTCATGATTTTTACGTTCCCAACGTCTTTAGGTACGTGAAATATTTTAGTTGTCCTCAATTACGGTTTTACAATGACTACATCGAATGCACGTAATGCTTAGATATGTTTGAGCTTCATGGTAAAGGCCGGTATTTCACATACTAGCTTCTCGCTGAAAGCAACCGAGAATTCTTTGACCTAAGTATCACATCTTCAAGTGATCATGTGTGCTGGCGTTACTCAACATGTGCGAAAAAAAAAATTTAGTAAGAGGGTCTATTGCTGCACTTTGCCTTCGACCGGCATTCGAAAAAAAGTACAACAGTTGATTGACCTCTGCGATTCTCGTTACCCTATTTCTGTCCTGATGTCTGTGGCTGACACGCTTTTGCAGAATAAAGTGCGCATTACTGCGATTGGTGCTAGAGCCGGTGGGCTGAGGGGCCCTAGGCATGAAGTTGTCTTATGTGCACAAAATGCGTCACAATTGCTAAAACTGGCCAGTAAGTAAGGTGTACTCATTGTTTTTTTTTTTCTGGTCCCACTAGACTCGCCCAATTGTGTCACCGTATATAGAGCAGGCTATGCACAGGCTGCCAAGGTAAACATGCCAAGCCGTATGTAGGCTGCATCACCTGAATAGTGTATGAATTTCAGTAATGCAGCGAGCGCTAACTCTAACTGTTGTAGAACAAGCTGTTCAATACGTCCATGAAAAAATGAAGGAGTATGTGAATATTTCATATAGGCATAAATGCGCATCTTCCGGCACAGTGCAAAACTTATGCATGTGCTCTCAAGTATCCTCATGTTAAAATCCTGGGTAAATGTAAAGGTAGAAAGGCACGAGAACTTTTAGAAGTGTTTTCTATTGACATATGTGATAGCAACTGTGCTAGTCCAACATCTGTTGTTTTGTTTCCATCAGATGTTTTTTTTAGTCGAGTTGTTGATCTGTATTGTTTGCCTAAAGCCACCTGTAGCGTGCTGGATATAATCATCATGCTTCCCCGCCTAGAACATATATTCTGTATGTCATCAACTTTCTAATAAAGTTAATGGTAACAATTGTGGTGTCTGGTTCTGTTTGTCCTTTCAGTGTTTTTTTGGCACTTCATTATAATTTCATGTTTACAAATTTATCGCGATGACGAAGCATACTACCTTTCTAATTTAATGTGTATTACTATGTTTTTTCTTCACGTATGGCACTTTTTATTCACCCTGTAGAAAACTTTAGTACTATGAAAATAATTTTTAGTATTTTTTAGCACATGTAGCACTTTGAATGGGAAATCTATAGCAGAGGGAGCAGAGAAAAGGAAGGAAAAGAAAGGCAGAGGAGTTAACCAGAGTGCGCTAGATATGCTACTTAACAGAGAGAGGGGAGTAAATGCGAAGAAAGCAATAGCGAAAAAAGAAAAAAATAGTGAAGCGATGTGCGAACACACCAGTCAGAGCTACCTACGAACCCTTCGATATCTATTACACTCACATATACTGCAATGCAACATTTAGCACTTTTTGTCGGACACATACATTCTGCTCCCATAGCTGTAGTATGTTCCATTTCACGTATATTCGGCTGTGAGACCTGTAGCACTTTCTATTTTACCAAATTATCCTACTACGAGACCTGTATCACTTACTATATCAACGGAAAATCTTGCTATGTGACCCTTACATTCCTGAATATTTCAACTTAAAATTCCTGTTGAAGCATTTTCGAAGAGAGATATAATTATTTTACAATGTGGCCACGGGTTTTCTCAATAAATGTTCTTCTGTTGAATTAGGAACGCAGGCGCTGTATAGAACATTATACGTTTTGCCTAAGTGCTCCGGTAGTGCTCTGCTGCATAATTCCGCTATCGTTTTTGATAACTAGCTTATCTCAAGAAAGGTTTTTTTTCACCTATTTTGTACTCAGTAACGTCACAACGTCATTGGTGACGTGGAGGGTAGGCGCCACCTATAATTGTCCCAGAATCCTGCGATTGAGGTAGGTGTCGGAAAACTTTTGCTCGGTGGTAGAAGATCGCAGGAGATCGTCGACAACTCTGGGCAAAAAAAAATTGGCCGCGGTACGCAAGCAGCGGTCTTGGTGCATCGTGGAGAAGGACATTGTCACAAAGAAGGAAATCCACGACGTAAGTGGCCCAACCAGTCAGCATGGCCCATTTTTTTTTCGGTGTGACGCTTCACGTATTTTGTAGTGACAGCTATCCAAGTCTATCCCATCATCATCGACGGCACAGAACCGTCGATGATGATTATTAATTTATTTTTTTATGGTTTAGAGCAAAAACTGGTGTAAGTAGCGTAAGCTTGCACATATCACGCACTGTCTATTGTGGTGCCATTGAGTGAGAACTGAGCCTGTATCGTACTGGCTTGAACCAGCAACGGCGACTGTGACAGAAGAAGGGCCAAAGTGAGCAAGTACGGGGGAGAACTTCGGAAGCCCATGAGAGCGAAGAACACTTAGGCCTTCTCAGGAGCTATTGGTATTGTGTTGTTCTGCTCAGCAGGTCTTTCAGTGGCCGAACAACGATGGAGAGGTTTTTCACAAAATTACGTAAATTAGAAGCAGACCCAGATAAAAGTCCAGACGTGAGATGTAGAGCGGAGCACATGAAAACTGAAACGATGAGATGTTTTCGGGATCAATTCAGGTAGCGTCCGCGTTTACATTATTACGGCAGCTACTCTTTTTGTTCTTCTGGCATACTGGCTCATTAGACCTGGAGTTAAGCTCCCCAGTATTCTCACAATGAGTTGTTCGCTTTTTTTCACAACACAAATAAGTTGTACAGTTGTTGCTTGTTAATAACCTTGTTCTCAGACTAATAAACTTTGCCAACTGTCAGATGGCAAAAGTTGTTCCGCGTTTCAGCGACACTTCGAAGGTATTTAATTGCTCTCTGTGAAATGTGTACAGTTTTGATTGTTCCCTATCACATTCAATCTTTTGTCCTTGCAGTGAAACTGTGACCTCCTTTTGGATGAACGTGCCATTCTTTATTGTAATGCATCGGGAAGTGTACTTCTCTTGCTGCTCTGGTCCACTATTGGCACAGTGAAGATTCAGCTTAGCAGGGAGTCTCCCACTCTTCACTAACTAGTACTCCGCCCTTTCTCCCCGTCTGGTAGTAATCGTAAAATTCACCTTCTATGTTTTGAGGTTTGTATTGCATAAATGTGTTGCAATATTATTCTGTTGGGGAAGGGGTGAAATCGGTTGCAGCAGAAAGAATGTAATAGCTGGTGGCCCGGTCCTTACCAAAGACACCAAATCAAAAACTAGGCCTAGTCGGCTGTTAAGTCCTTGTCTGTGTGTTCAAACACCAAACTTTTGTGGGTCCGACTAGTCGTTTTTATAACTACTACGCTGTTTTATTCCTGTGTAGAAGTAGCAGCAGGTGAGAATGTTTAAAAACTTTGAAATAACACGAGCTGTAAATGTATTACACCGAACAGATTGGGCACGGCGGCACCGGCGAAATGACGGTCACTAACCCGTTTGTCTTCATCGTGCAGTTGTCCATCGGTCTTCTTGCATCCGTGGGTGATGTACGTGCTATGCCAGCACGATTGCCCGGGTACGCGCCGGACACAAGCTTCGTCAACTTCCACGTGACGGAGATAACATGCCCAGCGCCTTGGGACTGCCAGCCCAGATCCGTGACCAGGACCACGTGTGATGATCTACGTCACCAGCACCCAGCGCCGCCTCACAGTGCGCCTATAAGTAGCCTGCCTCCTCGCAGTGCGTCCATTGGGCACGGCGGCACCGGCGAAATGACGGTCACTAACCCGTTTGTCTTCATCGTGCAGTTGTCCATCGGTCTTCTTGCATCCGTGGGTGATGTACGTGCTATGCCAGCACGATTGCCCGGGTACGCGCCGGACACAAGCTTCGTCAACTTCCACGTGACGGAGATAACATGCCCAGCGCCTTGGGACTGCCAGCCCAGATCCGTGACCAGGACCACGTGTGATGATCTACGTCACCAGCACCCAGCGCCGCCTCACAGTGCGCCTATAAGTAGCCTGCCTCCTCGCAGTGCGTCCATTGGGCACGGCGGCACCGGCGAAATGACGGTCACTAACCCGTTTGTCTTCATCGTGCAGGTAAGAAGACAATACGATTACTGTATACGTTCTGGTGACCCATTTTTACTGGTGCTGCCGTGCCCTCGGCTTTGCTGTGCATTTGCGAGTGTGTTGCTATTTTTAAGAAAGCTTCTTTTGCTAGCAGGAGATATTGAAAGCAATCCGGGACCTGATCTAGCACAAATCGCAAAGCAGTTGAAGGAAGTTGCCGTCGATATCAAAGAAATTAAAGAGGGGCGGCTTGCCGATATGGATAAAAAGTTAGATGCCCTGTCGCGCCTTGAACCGAAGATAACTTCATGCGTAAAACAAATAGAAGACATGCATCTGATTACCAAAAATTTGGAAAAACGAATGGACGACCTGGAAAACCAGAGTAGAAGGTCCAATATTATAGTATACGGCTTAGCGGAAACAGAACAGGAGAACAGTGAAAAGTTAGAACAAGCTGTAAATAAAGGCATTGTTCAGGACATACTCGGCTTGCAGCCTGTGACCATAGAACGAATTCATCGTCTTGGAAAACCGGCCCAGAACAAAACGAGACCAGTAATGTTGAGGCTACTTGACTCTAGACAGAAATCAATAATATTGCGGGAGGGACGCAAGCTGAAAAATACGGGTCTCTCTATTGGGGAAGATTTCTGTAAGAGAACACGAGAGATAAGAAGGTTGCTGTGGAATAGCGCAAAGGCAAACCGGGAGCATCATGACAAAGTGTCTTTGTCATTGGACAAACTTTACATAAATGAACAAGTATTCACCTGGGATGAGGGCAAGGGGGAGAGGGTCCCGCTGAGAAAAAACGCCGAAGCAAAACGTCCAAACACGCGAAGCAAAACACAGCCGAGGAACTAACACTACTAAATGTAAACGCCAGAAGCATTTTAAATAAGACTGAAGCGCTTGAAAACCTACTCCTTGCACATAACCCTGATATAGTAGCGTTAACTGAGACGTGGCTTTCCCCGGCTATCTCAGATCACGAAATAGTGCCTCCAAATTATTGCATCATTCGAAAAGACCGACCGTCACGTGGTGGTGGTGTGGCGCTGTTGATAAAGAAATCCCTTCCATTCGTACAATTGCCAGATGTGAAGGAAGCTGAGGCGGTGTTCTGCAGAATCATCTGCAACAGCACTGCCATAATTACAGGCTGCGTTTACCGAAGTCCTGACTCGAACGAAGATTGCGTAAGGAACATACATGAGTTTCTGCAGAGCCACGCCCCAAGCCTAAGAATTATCATTATGGGGGACTTTAACTTACCAGACATTAATTGGAACACAAAGGAATATTCATCACATGCTTCCGAAGCGCTGATTGATCTGATGCTAAATTTTAGTCTAGAACAAGTAGTTAGCCAAACAACGCGCTCACAAGGTACTGCAAACAACATACTTGACCTAATACTGCTCAGTGATCACTTTCAACTAAATACATTGCAAACTGGCATTATTGAAGGAATATCCGACCACGATATCCCGATATGCCACCTACCATTATCATGTTCTATTTCGAAAAAGTCCTTTGAAAGCAAAATCATTGACTTTGAGAAATCGAACGACGCTGGCGTTTTGACGTCCCTGGCACATGAGTTCACATCATTTTCAGAATTTGCTTCTGATCCGTCGGCAGATATAAATGTCCTCTGGATAAAGTTTAAGGGCATAATACATGACTGCATTACCAAATTTATACCGTTAAAAACTAGGAAACCAAGAAAATACAGCCCATGGGTAACGCGCGAGGTTATACATGCCAAAAGGAAAGTTAAGAGGTTACGTCGTTCACTGAAGCATACAGAAAGTCAATCAGTCGAGAAATCTAAGCTGATAGGTGCCAAGCAAGAGCTGAAACAAAAGTTGAACCAGTCACGGAAACAATACTTTAATACAATCCTACCAGATTTCCTAAAAAATAATCCACAGAGATTTTGGAATCACTTTCGTGCACGCAATACTTTGGCGCCAGAACGCACTCATGATGAAAATGCTGTCCAGGCTGATGTATTCAACAAGTACTTTCAATCTGTATTTACTACAGATAACGGGTTTCTTCCATCGGTCGTTTCTACAGGCTCCAGCATCGACCCACTTATCATATCTGACTCGGGAATCCTTAACCTTCTACTTGGATTAGATGCTAAAAAATCAAGCGGCCCTGACAATGTTCCAAATGAATTCCTGAAACGATACGCGGAATGGTGCAGCAGATACCTGGGTATTATCTATCGTTTTTCACTAGCAACTGCACGTGTGCCAAATGACTGGAGGAAGGCAAAGGTGATACCAATTCATAAATCAGGTGACATAAACTCTCCGTCTAACTATCGACCCATATCCCTTACCAGTACATCATGCAAGATCCTAGAACATATAATTTTAAAACACCTGACAGTATATCTTGAACAAAATCGCATATTAACACCCAGCCAGCACGGGTTTAGACGCGGAATGTCAACAGTGACGCAATTAACGGAAGTTGTTCATGACCTTGCACAGATAATTGACAATCGCGGCCAAACAGACATTATATTCTTGGACTTTAGCAAAGCTTTTGATCGCGTATGTCACAACAAGTTAATAGCAAAACTAGAGGCAATAATTGGCATCGGAAATATTTCTGCTTGGATTGGCGATTTTTTATCCCAGCGTTCGCAATTCGTCCATCTCAATGAAGCATCATCCGACATTGTTCCCATCTCATCTGGTGTACCTCAGGGCTCGGTCTTGGGGCCCTTGCTGTTTTTAATTTATATTAATGACATCATCACTAACATGGAATGCAACATAAAGCTGTTCGCAGACGACTGCATTATCTATAAAGAAATACTGTGTTACGAAGACCACCACACCCTGAACAGACAACTTAACGTGATAAACACCTGGTGTGAACAATGGCAAATGTCTATTAATACCAGCAAATCTGTGTCAATGACGGTGACAAAAAAGAAGAACCCGTCAGAATTTACTTACTCACTTAATGACACTGAACTAACTAAAGTTTATGAACACAAATACCTAGGACTTACTCTAGCAACCGACCTCAAGTGGAACAAACACATTGCCAACATATCCTCAAAAGCCATCCGTAAGTTGTTCTTTCTTAAAAGGTGCTTGAAGTCTGCTCCCACTCCTATCAAACTCCTCAGTTACACAACCTTTGTGCGGCCAGTGCTAGAATATGCTAACACTGTTTGGTTCCCTCACAATATTACTAACATAAATCAACTAGAAAAAGTTCAAAGAAAAGCGATACGGTTCATCCATAACAAATACAAACGTACTGACTCGCCCACTGAACTTCTAGCATCATCCGGTTTAGACACACTGGCAGGCAGAGCAAAACAAGCTCGTTTAAAATTCATGCATAGCCTTCTGCACAACCACTTCAACATAATTTCTTCCAAATATATCACCTTCTCTAGATCCCGGATATCGCGTAATAAACACGATAAAATGTTAACTGAATACTTTTGCAACTCCAACACGTTTAAATACTCATTTTTTCCTACAGCAGTTAGGGAGTGGAACAACCTCGACCCAACAGTAGCTGCCATAGAATCATCATCAATATTTTGTGACGCGATAGGAAATAAGCCCCAACCATGAAAAGGGAAAGGAAAAAGTTTCATATTCATGCAAATTCTTTTTTTAAAGGCTTCTTTGTGTTCCATTGGATTGTATTAACCTTGATTCTTCCGTTGTATATACTAATGTTGTATTAGAGAGAACACTTCTTTGTATGACATGCCATTGTACTGTGCACTGCGTGTATTCTGTTGCACTCACGTTGTTATCTGTATGCCCACCTGCTTTGGTCTCCAAGTGAGACTGGCAGTATTGGAAATAAAAATAAACAGTGTGTTCCCTTTTTGTGTATTGTGAGAACGGAATAAACGTTTTACGGCAAAAGGTGTTGCTGCTAGACCTCCAGACTTAAAGCTGCGATTTTGCATATAGTTCCGTTCACGTTGATAGTTAGAATTATACGTCATCGAGGGTGTGGAAAAATAAGCGTATTCTCTGTTTCGGCGATTGTGCAACTCTTAACGTAGTTGAAAATGAGTTCATAAAGCGGTGGGCTGCTCAGTACACTGCAAAATATTTTACACCATTAAGAGTGTATTTTTGTTTTATGGGCAACACCCTTCTAGTCTGTTTAAAACAGCCTAAAACCTACGGTGGAAGGAAACGTTTCACGCGCTTTCATAGGTGCACCCTTAAACTATAAATGTTAGATCAAGCTACATCCGTCCGAGTGGGGCGTAACACATAAAAATACCCTTGAAACGATGGCCGTTACATATCTAAGCGTACTTGATCGAATGAAGCGCAATCAATTGGAAAACAAATAGACAGACCCACTGGAGGAAACGATTCGTCCTGTGTGTCTCTTTTTTGTGCCTTTCATGGCAATACATTTCTTCTAGAATGCATCACCAACCGGTCCAAGCCTCAACTGTTTTATAGAACAGCGTAGCAACACTGGACGAACCGTTTCCTCCTGTGAGTCTCCCCCTTTTTTATACCGTTATTGCGCTTCATTTGATCAAGTATGTTTATACATGCAGCTGCCACCATTTCGCGGGTTTTTTTATGTGTCGCACTCTCCTAGCATGGGTGTAGCTGGACCTAACAATCATAGTTTATGAGTGTTAATACCTATAACAGTAAGGGATAACGTCTCCGTACACCCTACGTTTATAAGGTGTTTCTAAACACTGTAAAAGTGTGTTGCCCATGGGACTAAAATACATCGTCAAGGAAATGAAATTTTTGCAGAGTATGCTTGTTTATAAACAATAAGATTTTCAATGTACGTTGACGAAGGATCCATGAAGTTGAGAAGTAAAAATTATTCTTCCTTGTAAACACGCCTATATTTCTGTAAAGCTGGCACGCTAGCCACTATATTATGAAAAGTTTAAAGGAAGAGGAAATAGCTTGTTTTGAAAGCCACTTACGCAAAGCATAAACACAAACTCATCTTCTTCGCCAGTAAAAGACTTTATTCGTGAGGCTATCTGAAGACAACACGTTCCAGTCTTTCTTACGTACAGGGGATGCGTCTATTTGTTAGTTGGTGTGTCAGAAATGTTTAAAGGAACACTGAGGTCAACTAATAGGTCGACATTGATTGTCAAAATGGCGGTCCAGAAACCTCGTAGTGGTACTCTTGTGCCATGGAAGTGCTTATTTTAGAAATAAAATGTCGTTTTAGGGGTCCGCATTGGCCTAGCGCTCTTCAAATTACCCGCCTGTGTGAACCTCAGCACACCTTCTCACGTCACTACTCATACGCAACCTTGCCCGCTTTCACTGCACCGTCACTGACACTATTAGCAGCAGAGTGAAGGCAGCGGCTGTCATAGCGGCAACAATAGCCATCGGAGCTTGCCTGTCACTCTGTTGCTATCGCCGCAATGGATGTTGAGGTTGAACCTGAAAACGAGACATTGGCTCGCGACGCTGGACTCCAAATCAGTGACTTGAGCCCCGATGAACACGGTATGCTGCTGAGGGCTCGTAGCGCAGGCGTCGTCACGTACTACGATAGCCGTCACGACTCTCGAGCAGTGACTGGTGCGTATAGATGACTGTATGCTGGTTTGTTTGCTTAGATAATGGCTACCGCAGTGCACGGTGGCATGCAGTCGAATCAAAGTAGTTTACTTCGTGTGTACTTGTGTGACGAGGCATTGCTTTCGTATTCTAGCGATGCGAAGCTGTTCATGTCCTAGCGCTTAAACGAGTAGGATGGTGCCTGTCAATTCGCGAAGTCTTTTGAGTCCGTGAGTTCAGCTCAATCACGCAAAGAGGTGCCTCGCATTCGTAATGCCGTGTGTTTTCCGTAACGACTTTTTTCTTGGCGCATGCATCCCTGTTCTTACGGTTTAGGGGCGAAAGCGGGCCCTGCCAGGTTTTCGCTAACTTTCGTGGCATATAATATCTGTGCTGCCGAGAAATCGGTCTGCCTGTGACGACTGCCCAGCCGTATGGTTGCACCACGGAGTATCAAGGCTTCAGTGTTCCCTGCTTTGAACATTGCGGTGCTTCGTGTCACATACCTCAACCGTCGTGCATGAGGGCACACCATGGAGGACGAAAGGGACAAGCAAGTTTTCCAAATCCATAACCATTTGTCGACAAATAAATAAGCGTGCACTACAGCGATATTCCTAATAGACAAGTCAAACGCATCAATTTTGAAGTGCCTTAATAAAGAAGTTCTTTCTTATTTTATTTTCAATTCTATTCATTCATTTGTAGTGTCACATAGTGGGTAAACAAAGCACATATCCAGTTGTTCTAGAATACCTTAAGGCAGTGGGTTTAAACACATAAAAAACGGTAACAGTTGACAGTTGTTCTTATTATAAATAAACCGTCTGAGTATATCAACTTTGAGAGGGCAGGGCAAGATACCATACGCACCACACAATCGAACGGAGGAATGTCTACAATACTTCAGGTGCTGCTGAACATTTCAATTCGTATCTTCAGAGTTGGTAGGGTAAACGTTTTTTTTGTTTTTTTTTTCGCGATAAAACAGAAGGATATTTTAGAGAAGCACTTAATACGTGACAGTACATAACGTGGTTGGTATTGGTTCCGTTTGTCAAAGCTTTAAGTTGCAGTGCAGTTTTTCCAAAGCAATTGTGCGTTTAATTGTGTTGTGCCGTAGCAGTAAACTACCATGGAACATAACCTTTGTTGGAAAAGTAGTCTTAGGTGAATTTTTTTTATTGTATGTGTCCTGAACTGCATGAACCCATTGTTGAGGCTGAATGACTGATACCTAAATAAGTTGGTGAATGTTAATTAAAAATTAAATGTAGGTAAATACAATTCAAGACAAAAGTTCAATAAAACACAATTTATGTTTGTACAGTGCATAGACGAATCATAGAGGAAGACGAAACACAAGAGCGCTGGCTCGTGTTGTTTAGTCGACAGGATTCAAGTACCTAGAGTACTATGCGAAATCTGGCATAGCTGTTCACACAATTTTTTCTGCATAAAGGAAGTCTTACGGCCACAAAATGTCCTTAAGCTTGTGAACTGAGGTTCAGCTTCTTAAACATGCAACCTTCCCCCTTCAATGTCATTGTTTCTAGAACAACAAAAACTTTACCAAACATCAAAATGTTCAAGCAGAACCACATAATGCCAAATCAACAAAGGGTAAAAGGCTAGTGATGATTCGATATATTTACCGTCTTTCTGATCTTATGAAAACTTCACAAGTTCAATGTTATGGTTAACTTTCCGGCTAAATATAAACTTTACACCCTGTGTGCTGAAATTGATAAGGTATCCTTGAATGTGATTCTGTCTTCTAGCAGAACGCGCACAGTCAGGCACAGGCCATGAGGCTCTTGCAAACAACCATGTCTGTTCCATTCCGATGTCATGTGATAAGGTTTATGTGGGGCAAATGGGGCACTGCCTGAACATACGCCAGCGTGAACACCATAGCTATTTGTAGGTTGCCTCATTCTCCCATTTGTCTGCCCACTGTGCCGCCTACGGTTGCACACCTGAATGTTGCCACATAGCCACCATATACAGAAATGAATGTGTTATCACACCGTTTATTCCATTATTTGATTGCAAGTCTATGCATTTGGAGGAGATATAGTGACACAACAAATGTAGTTTTTTGTCATGCGCATAGATTGCATATGCATGCTTGATTCTTCCTTCTTCCTATTGCTTTTCTCTTTCAAATGAATAAACCAACTAAGTGTCAGCCAGAGCTCATGTTGTTTAGTCTTCCTTTGTGATTCAATTCTGCGCTGTTCCGATACAAACACAAGCTAGCTAGCCCAACTCTCCCTTTTGCACCACCATTTATGTAACCTCATCTCATGTATCCATGTTTAATTACTACTGTCTTTTTGAGTAATTCAGGGAACAGACTGAGAATAGTTTTATACATCAAAAGCTTGGGGTCAGTGCTATTTCACTGATGTTTATTAAGATCAAGAATTTTCAGGAATGAGTTTGTGTTTATAGCGACTAAAGCAGTTGTTTTTAGAAGGTTATTTGATTCACCAGCATTCATATCAGAAGTAACCTAACAAATAGCTTGAATATAAAGCCAATCTTTTTATGGTAACTTCTGTTGTTTCATTAACATTAATTACTACAGCAAACTACTGTGCCTTTCAAAAAACAACAACAACAACAAATATATCCTCTGAAGAACTAGGTTGCTTCTTTGATAGGTCCTATTTATTTGTTCCAGTTTCAATGTCATACGAACTAAGCTAATGTACCAATGCACACTACTTGAGTCCATTTCATTTAGCAAACATTTATAGAAGTAAACAATGAAATAGAAACTGCTGCTTCTAGGCGTCATTCTTATGACTCCACTGCAAGCGTAATTTGATTATTGTAAAGTGACTTTCACTAAACGGTGTAAAATCAATTTTCCTTTTTTTTTCTTTACAGAAGGTAGTGCTGCACAGCGTACCGGCAGTTTGTGCGGTGGCTCTGGGGAAGACGTCGAAAGGAAGCGCTACGTGTTGCCATCGTGTGTTGTGGCGAAAATTCGAGCAACTTTCCCAACAGAAACGCCCACAGGATTCCAGTAACCAGAGTGCTAAGAAAAAAAAGTTCAGGTTCTGAGGCATAGAACGGTTTCGCAAAGAAAGTTTTTTTTCTTTTTACATGATCGTGTTTCACCCACAAAAACTGTAACCACCGCTCAGTGCAGCTGTCGGTGCAATGTTTGAAAAACTTCTCGATTCTCTTGGGACTACGTTCTTGATTGGTAAGGGCCTATGCAAGTAGTCGAGGCTGTTGAGAGAGAGAAAAGACCGACTTCCACGTTGCATCTCTCGCATTTAGCCAGGCACCTGTGCGGCAACTGCGAAAAATGTGCCCAGGTGTCCCTGCACCTCAAGCAGCGGCGTTTGCTCTTCTAATTGTGTAAACGGACAATCGCGCGTCGGGAGTCCCGAGATGCCACAGAGGGGAATATAGTCTGTTCAGGCCTTGAGTTTGAACCTGCCAATGATGACTGTTCTGCTAGTGCTATAGGGCGGACGGCAGATAAGGTGGTGTCACGGTGTTCGCATATTACGGTTCGGTGACGGGCTCGCTGAATCTAGTTGGTCGCCTGACGCTTGACTTTCTTCTCTGCTTTCAACTCAAGCAACTTCAAGATTACCTTCACTTTCTCATCTCTTGAATGTGCCACAGAGTTCGTGGCGCGTCTGTTGGTTTTCGTGCGCTTTCAAGACGCCACAAGTTAACTCAATAAAGTGTTTTCAGATTTGCAATTCCGACTGCCTCCTTCTTTATTGTCACAAACACACAACAATACCAAAACAGCTCAAGACCATTGCGCACATGAACTAATCTGCAATATGAACGTGGTTTTCAAGATATTCAAAGTGGGCATGAACACAGTCAACCAAGTTGAAAAAGGTTGTAGGTTTTGAGCATAACCTCGTACAGACACATGCAAAAATGCAAACACAGTAGCACAAACAATGCAATGCAAACGGAATGAAAAGCTAGCTCACGAAATTAATAACATCAGATTCAGGTTTTGACTCCTAGAAGTCGCAGCCTGCCTCAAAGTTTCATGTCAAAGGTAAGCTGATGATAGGATGCCTACTATGCTTCTTTGTCACTTATTTTGATGGTAGCATTACAGCTTGTTGAAATGCATGTTTTGCTATGGAATAACACCAAAGTTGTAATTCCATAGCAAGAGTACACTTAGTCATTTAAATTTAAAAGATGTGAAAGCTCGTAACGAGCACAACTTACGACAGCACTTTGGAACAATTCAACAGCTCATACGAGAACAACACGGTGGCAAGTCGTTATGATTTACTGTTGACAAATCAGATGGTGAAACAGACTTCGCAATTGACTTGCCATGCCATGCAATACAATGCAGTATAGCCACATTACTTGGTAGAAATATGAAGAGACCATGATATTTCGTAGTTTCTGCTGACAGAAAGGGTGGTTCAGCTAGCACTGCAGAAATTATTCTTTCAAAATAGCTGAGCACATTATTGCTTCTATGAAAAATTCTGAATGCAATCATGGGAGATGAAAAATATCTTTGTTCAAAGTCTTAGCAGTATTCGATGAAATATTTGCAGAAGGCACAGTGAAAACAGTGCTGGAAATGACTAAACTCACTTGACACACAAACACTTCTGCACCCTAAATAAGTAGTCCAGTTATGACTGACACACAAGTTATGAGTGACACATCTGGGCCATCCTTTACGGTACCTTGTCCTGTTTAGGACGATTTTTCTACCGCCTTACAGCCTTTTCAGTCCTCCGCCGAAGGTGAGCGGTGCTGAAACCAAGGAACTACCGAATGATAAAAACCAAAGTGCCTAGTTACTGTATTGATCGACCAACAGGTCAACATGCTTTTTTAACTGATTACCATCATAAATATTTAGAGGCAAGCGCACACCCCATTTCCTACCTAAATGAAGCCTTCAAATGAAATTGAGGAGGCCTTTTCAAATTGCTCAACATGTTTGAATGATATCGGATACCCATGGGCAGAAATAGTATAACAATCAAGCTCAAAACTTTAGGAACAGGAAATATTGAACCCATAATTAAAAAGAACCAAGAAAGAATAAGAATTTCCTTCAACTGCTAAGTGCAAAAACAAGTCCGTTATTTACTCATAGCTGCGGTACTAGATGCAGTGATTGTAGCCAAGAAGCAGAACATGCACCACTTGACCTGGCCTCTACAGCAGTGCACATTGCTACTCATGCAGTTGTTGCAGCGTAAAACTTCCAGGCAATAAATATTGTGGTTTCACGGATGCCTCAGAAGTCCATGATATCTCACCTTATTCCATGATAGAGGAGACATGTTTGCTTATTGAAAGATGCCCTCCAACAGTATCGAAGCACCTATTTTAAAGACGATAGTCTTTCTTGGGGACCTTCGACGGAAAAATTGTGGTTTGTCTGCCTGTCTGTATGTCTGTATGTTTGTCTGTTTGTCCACCCTTATCGTTACCTCAAATGGCACCAAACATTCAACCACATCCGCAGCGCCCACCAATATTGCTCAAGGTTTGGCGCTCATAGTTGTGCGATTGTTAATTAAAAAGCAATTATTGCGCATATCTGAGGCGTCATAACAACATGTCGATGTTTTGTATGTCTTTCTTTATACTAGAACAGGCACGCACAAGTAACTAAGGACTGTAGCGTTTATCACGCAGCGCTGACACTGCAACGTGATGCTTAAAAATGCAAATGTTTCCAACGCTTTGCTACGACGACACGGTGGTAGCACCTGCCCGTCGCTTTGCGTTGAACACTTTATCACATCCGAGACCGGCACGCATCTTTCTCTGCGGGTGCGCACGCCTTCGTTTTCGAAGATGACTGCCCGAAGGCGCTCGTGTCTAACGTGCCTCGATGCGCTCATTCGTCTCCGCTACACGCTCGAGGCGCTCCAACGCAGCGCTTCCAGAATATCATTCAGTGCTTTTCTTGCGTGAAACATCAAATAAACGTTTTGTTCACTCTCTCCAGCTGCAAGATTATCATCTTTCGACGATATTTTCAGTGTAACGCACAGATTCTGCCGATATTTTTATTTGTGGTTTGCGTAGACCAATAGTAGCAGATAATTTTGTTATAGGTCTAAATGCCCATATCAAATTATTTAGTATTTGAATCACGCAATAAAGTCGCTACGCAATTGCTGACCGCATCACCACGTAGTGGCGCTAGCCAGAAATTTTCGGGTGAAAACGACGCCGAAAGGTTCCCATCATATGATTGTATGAATGTAATGTTAAAAGCTATCGTAGTGTAAGATCAAAACTGAAATTACTGAAATTAGTAAGCTGTCTCAATCTTCTTTTCTTTGGTTCTTCATCGAACCCTAAACACATGTGGCCACAATAAAAACATCACTGCGATTTCAAGCACGGCTATGTCGCTAGCTGCCATTTTGGGTTTAGGTTTCTGGCTTGCGCGGGTCGGATGTCCACACGAAAGATCTCTCTCTCTCTTTCTCTTGTTTTTGGGATTTTGTGAGCTGTCTCTTTTCGCACATGCGCTGTTGAAGCGGTGCCGTGCACTATTGTTGTTTGTCGGGCGGCTCACCAAACAAAGCGTGAAGAATCAATAGTACTTCGCTGTACTGGTCATTCAATAAGTTACTTTTTCAGAATAAAAGGAGAGATTTACTCAAAATATCGAAAAAAAACACAAGAAAATGCCTTGCTTCAACGCAGTAGCTCCCGCTCACGTTTTGGCAAGCCAGGCGTCAGGCACAAGGTCAGGATTACTTTGATAAAAAAACAACAACGGGGTGTGAGCTTCCTTCCAGCTTATTTCATTGGAGCATTTCTTCGACTTCTCTGATGTCATGAACAAGTCAAGTGTGGTCAAGTGACTCCGCGGAAATCGAGTTGAGGGTCAGCAATTTTCTGTTCTTGTATTTTAAATTTTCTAAACCGAATAACTTCAGACTGCGCGCCCTTAACACTGTTTTTTCTGCTGCTTTAGTCTGTCGGTACTTTAGTCTACACAATTCACAAATAAATCATGGGGGTTTGAATAGTATTGGAGGGCCCCTGTGAGACCTCCCCTAAGGGTCCTGCCACTGTTGCTGTCTCTCAAGTGAAAGTTCCAGGTGCTATGAAAATTTAGGCTCCATCAAAGTGGGCACTACTTCATGTATTCAAAATATCTCGAACAGAATTGTAGTGCAAGTCAGCTATTGTAAAAACGATTGATGTCATGTGACAGTCACTCGCAAGCCTAGCGCTTTGGTTTCATATTCTAGAAAGGTGGCCACTCTGCTTCAACTGCCAACTGTCACATGAAAATGATTCACTTTAATTTAGGCATGGCATCCTACATTCGTATTCTGTACAAAGAAGTGCTGCTGCACGTGTGGTTTCCTTTCAACAATAAAGGTTAAAAAATTGTGTATTTAATTGCAAGAAATACTGAAATGCCAAAGAAGGGGGGACCTAGGTTTGTTGGCTGGATGATTTGGCAGCCCCAAAAACAGAAATAGCTCAAAGAATCACTCAGCAACTCAGTGGTGCAACTGAAGCCTCAAGGTACAGCATAGATAGACTTGGTGCAGAAAATATTCACAATAAAAATTTTACAATGCTTCAAAATAGTGCACCGATTGTAAGACAGAGGAATCACAACGGCTGGTTTAAACTTGCCAGCTAATCACATTCATGAGATGTAACTGGAGCTCCAAATGCGATGTTAAATTTACTAGATGATTATGACAGACCAAACTTGGTTCCTAAAAGAAGGATCAAGGGTGATAGAAACAATGTTTGGGAAGTAGAACCTTTTTTATCTGGTTTGTGGTGTGAAGCTTAACTTTTTGTCATTGTTTTCAAGGCCCTCTATGTATTGATGACAACTTTCGCTTAAAGATAATAACTACAAAAAGACACTATGGCAGCAAGGCATAGTGTTTGGTTGGAAGCACATCTGTATGTGTGGGGTTAGACTATTTAGAAATGGCCTCAATGACATACAAAATCTCAGAGAATCTATGGTCCAAGGTGCAAGCTACACAGTAATGCAACAGTGGTTTCTTTATGGACACAGGTGGCTTGCAAATGAGCGAGACAAGCTGCCCCGAGCATCGTTTCCAGCATAGGCATTTCGCTAGTCTGCGAACGTTCTCCAAAGAACTCCTGGATGCCTTTTTATTACGACAACCATCTATACTCCCTCATCTCAGGTCATACTGCTCCCACCTTAGACAACATTCGGAAAGACTGACATACAAGGGATTCCATTTTTTATCCAACTGTATGAGCGCTATTTGTGTGAAAAACCGTGTTTGTGTGCAGATAGCGGATATTTTGGGCACTTGCTGACCATCCTTGGATGTGAATTCTGGCAGTAATTTTCCCCCACCCATGAAAGTGCTTTCGAGAATGTGTCGTGCACCTGACACAGATCCATCACTTTTTTTGTGAAAGTCTTGTGCATAGTCTGAAAAAGAAAAAGTTTAAGATACATTTTCTACCTTGTTTTCATACCAGTACACATGTAGAGTTTGAACTAGTACACATGCACATTCCTAATATGTCTCTCCGAGCAAGGCATGTAACAGACAGACAAATGTTTCAGCTACATTCATTATAGTGTGTTGATTTACTGTCGCTCTTTAGTGCTCCTATCATAGCTGCTTGCCTCTCACTAATCATACGTAACAGGCTAATGCAGGAAATGAACTTTTCAAGCTTAAATACCGTGTGTTACTTCATAGATAACTAGGTTACAAAATGTACCTTATTGATTGTTCTATTTGACACTTGTTAACAGAGAAACTCAAGTCTCTCACCAGTCAGATTATTTACTGCTCATATTTTTTGCTGCAAGTGTACGTGGTTGCACACTTTCATATAGAAGTGTTACATAGCTTTAAGAAGTGTACACCAGCAGTCTGATTACTGACTACTCTTAATTTTTATCACTACGACTCTTATGTGGTTGCACACTTTCCAGTGACAAGGTGATATCAATTTCAGAATTTCAGAAAGAGAGCAGGCTGTGTGAACTGAGTTACACAGATATGGGCAAAATATGTGTACTTTTACAGATGACAATGCGATTAATCCAACAAATCTGTGCAAATATTGTTACGGTGAAATAAAGTATACACTGGTGAACAAATGTGTACTGGCGAATATACTGGCGAGCTAATGCGTACGACGCTGCTGCAGTCCGAGCACGTTCCCGTTCAGCACTTCGTCGTCATCATCCTCAGGCATATACTTAGCCCGTGACATTACCCGCCGGCGGCAGAACCACCGTCCCGGTGCGATCAATTCTCGAGGCGTGAGAAGTATGGCTTAAGCCGTGAGACGTGCACTATATCGGTCGGGACTGAAGCTGGTACTGACGTGGTATGGAGTGGAGCTATCTCATAGGTCACGCTGGTGACCTTGCGTATGACGCGGTAGGGTCCAACGTAACGGGACATCAGTTTTTCGCTGAGACCAACACGACGTGATGGTAACCACAGCAAGACGAGTGACCCCGGAGAGTACAGTACGTCGCGGTGCCGGCGATCGTAAGCACTCTTTGGTTAAGCTGCGAGGCACATAAACGATCCCGGGCGACTTGGCGGGCGATGTCAGCTCGGGCCAGGGCATCACGAGCATAAGCAGTCGATGAGGCGGCGTCAGATTGGAGCATGGTGTCCATGGGCAAAGGCGGGTCATAACCGAACAGTAGGTAAAAAGGGGAAAATCCAGCTGTATCATGACGTGAACTGTTGTATGCGAAGGTAACGAAAGGTAAGTGGATGTCCCAATCTTTGTGATCCTTGGAGACGTACATCGCTAACATATTCGTCAAGGTACGGTTGAGGCGTTCCGTGAGGCCGTTGGTTTGCGGATGGTACGCTGTAGTGAACTTGTAGTGGGTAGAGCAGGATCGCGGGAGCTCGTCGACTACTTTAGATAGAAAACAGCTGCCGCGGCCGGTGATCAACTGACGAGGAGCACCATGACGCAGAATGATGTCATGAAGAAGGAAATCGGCTACATCAGTAGCGCAGCTGGTGGGGAGGGCGCGTGTAACGGCATACCGCGTTGCGTAGTCGGTAGCAATAGCAATCCACTTATTACCGGTGGTCGACACGGGAAAGGGTCCTAGAAGATCGAGGCCGACTCGGAAAAGTGGCTCATCTGGTACTTCAATGGGCTGGAGGGTACCAGCAGGTCTCAGAGCAGGTGTCTTGCGGCGCTGGCAGAGGTCGCATGCCGCAACGTACTGTCGCACAGAACGGTAGAGGCCAGGCCAAAAGAATCGGCGGCGAATGCGGTCATACGTGCGTGACACCCCTAGGTGTCCAGCGGAGGGGGCATCATGCAGCTGGGCCAAAACGTCTGAGCGAAGATGCACAGGAACAACAAGTAAAAGCTCAGCACCATCAGGCCGGGTGTTGTAGCGGTGCAAAATGTCGTTGTGAAGAACGAACAGTTGTAAGGAGTGGTCAGGGTGGGGAGAGTGCAGACCATTGATAATAGCACGCAAAGAGGGGTCGCGGCGTTCGTTGTTCAGCAGCTATGTCGATGAAGTCGGTAATTGAAAGAACGAGGGCCTCTTGCTCATCGTCCCTCGTGTCAGGGGGATCGACTGGGTAACGGGACAAGCAGTCGGCACCCTTGTGAAGTTGTCCGGATTTATAGGATATGGAAAAAGTGTACTCTTGTAAGCGCAGCGCCCAGCGACCAAGGCGTCCCGTAGGGTCCTTGAGTGAGGAGAGCCAGCAACGCGCATGGTGGTCCGTAATAACTGAGAATGATCGGCCATACAGGTACGGTCAGAATTTCGCAATGGCCCCGACAAGAGCTCAGCACTCGCGTTCTGTGATGGAATAATTTTGTTCCGAGCGCGACAACAGACGGCTTGCATACGCGACGACGCGGTGCATTCCTTGTTGCCGCTGCGCGAGCACTGCGCCTATGCCGTGGCCACTGGCGTCAGTACGAATCTCCGTGGCAGCAGATGGGTCGAAGTGTGCTTTGACTGGTGGATTGGTGAGAATGTAAACGAGCGACGAGAAGGCGTTTGCTTGCTGTTGGCCCCAGGTGAATGCGACATCCGTTTTTAGGAGGCAGGTTAGAGGACGGGCTACTTCAGCGAACTTCTCGACAAAACGACGGAAATAGGAGCACAGACCCAGAAAACTTCGGACGTCCTTGGCTGAGCGGGGTGTGGGGAAGTCGCCAACTGCTCGGACTTTCGCAGGGTCTGGTTGAACGCCCGCAGCGTTAACAAGATGGCCGGGTACGCAGATTTGGCGTTGCCCAAAGCGGCATTTGGACGAGTTAAGTCGCAAGTTGGCACGTCGAAAAACATCAAGCACTGCGAACAGACGGGTAAGATGGTCGTCGAAAGTAGTCGAAAAAACAATAACGTCGTCAAGATAGCAGAGGCAGATGGTCCACTTCATGCCTCGAAGGAGAGAGTCCATCATGCGCTCAAAAGTCGCGGGGGCATTGCATAATCCAAAAGGCATCATCTTGAACTGATAAAGTCCATCAGGAGTCACGAAGGCCGTCTCCTCTCTGTCTTTGTCGTCCACAGCGATCTGCCAGTAGCCAAGCGAAGGTCTATCGAAGAGAAATATTTGACACCGTGCAAGCAATGGAGTGCATCATCTATGCGCGGTAGGGGATAGACATCTTTCTTGGTAATATGGTTGAGATGGCGGTAATCAACACAGAATCTCCAGCTATTGTCCTTCTTTTTAACAAGTACAACAGGTGAGGACCAGGGACTAGATGAGGATTTGATTATGCCCTTATCAAGCATTTTATCGACTTCTCGCTGTATAATAGCACACTCCGAGGCTGACACACGGTAGGGTCGTCAGCGAATGGGTCGAGCGTCACCGGTGTCGATGCGATGGGTTACCACAGATGTCTGGCCCAAATTACGGTCGCCGAAGTCAAAGATGTCCTGATAAGAAGCAAACACACGGCATAAAGCAGAGACTTGTTTAGAGGTGAGCTTGTCAGATAGCATTGGCTTGAAAAGGTCGGAACAGGAACGTGACTAGAACGACGTTGATGAAAAATCGGGTGGCGAATTGGTGGTTAGAGCGGAAACTGTGTGGTCGACCAGTGGTGTAAGATGCGCAAGTGACATGCCGCAAGGAATAACTTGCGCGGAGAGGCCGAAATTGAGGACGGGAAACGAAGTTCGGTTGTCCTTAACGGTAACCACCGTGTTGGGGAGTGCAACATTGCGTGTCATGGCGACGTCAGAAATCGGGGCAGCAACATAATCACCATCGGGTACTGCAGGATATGGCGAGAGTTGGACTTGGACTGCGGCTTGCGGCGGAAGTCTAAGGAAATCGACAGAGCGTAGACGAGGTGGGCTGGTAGAGACGGTCTCCGAAAAGGATGGTAGTTCGAGCTGAAGAAGACCTTTGGAACAGTCAATGAGCGCAGCGTGTGAAGTCAGAAAGTCGAGTCCAAGGATTAGGTCATGAGGGCAATTTTCCAGTACAGCGAACAGAACTGAAGTTTGATGCTTAGAAATTGTTAATCGCGCAGTGCACATTCCAAGCACAGCAGGAGTACTCCCATCCGCAGTACGAACGGTAGGTGCAATCGCAGGCGTCAGAACTTTTTGGAGGCGGCGGCGGAGGTCTGAGCTCATCACAGATATTTGTGCACCGGTATCAATAAGAGCAGTTATAGGTAAACCATCAACGAAAATTGTAAGGAGGTTGCACCGCTGGCCGGGAGTAATCAGAGGATTTGCAGTCCAAGTCGTGTATGCAGCGTCACCTCCGGGGGCTGCACCGGCTAGTTTTCCGAGCGACGGTCGTAGGGAGACCGAGAACGGCGGGGTTGGGGCGAGCGGGACTGACGACGCACGGGTGATGGCGAGCGGCTGGTCCGACGTTCTGGATTATACTCTGCACCTGTCTCAGCACGGTAGGACGGGGCATAAGGTGCACGTTCAGAGCGAGGCCGCCAGTCATAGAAGCTCGGTCGAGGTGATAAGGTCCACCGGCTGCGGCAATGGCGAGCGATGTGTCCTATCCGATGGCACGTGAAACATATCGACCGATCATCATGAGTGCGCCATTCAGCTGGGTTTCGTCGTGGCACGAACGTGCGGTTCGGAGTGGCAGCCGCAACGACTGGAGCCGAGCTGGAAGTAGCAGGGGCATTTTGATGAGGTGGCGAAATGCCCATATTCGCGATCTCTTGGCGAACCACGGCCTGAATCATTGAAACAGCACCGAGGTTGTGTCCTGGCGCGCTGACGCTAGACATAGCGGGAGCCATAGCCTCGAGTTCCCGACGGACTATTCTGGTGACGTTTTCTGGCGCTGGTGGTTGGTGTAGTGTGGGCAAATCTTCGCAAGAGGACGTAGCCGCCGTGTTGGGTAGGCGGTCAAATCGGTGAACTATGCGCCTACTTTTTGCCTGTTCGAAGCGACGACATGCTTCGATGACCGACTCCCCCGTCGAGCAGTCCTTGCACAAGAGAAAATTGAAGGCGTCATCCGCAATTCCTTGCAGGATGTGTCCGACTTTGTCCTCGTCGGGCATGTGCTTGTCGACCTTGCGGCACAAAGCCAACACGTCCTGGATGTACGCAATGTACGGCTCTGTGGATGTCTGGGCACGAGTCGCAAGCTCTTTCTTTGCGGCCACTTGACGTCCGATGGGTTTCCCAAATAGATAGCGCAATTTCTGCTTACAGACGTCCCAGCTAGTCAACTCTTCTTGATGTGTCTCGTACCAGAGTTTTGCCGTGCCATGCAAGTAGAAGATGATGTTCGCCAACATAAGCGTCGGACCCCAATGGTTGCTGCTGCTGACGCGCTCATATTGAACCAGCCAGTCATCGACATCTATGCCACTTGTGCCGTTGAATGGACCTGGGTCACGAGGTTGCACCACAACGATCGGCTGCGGGGCTGACGGATCTTGTTGACATTGAGTAGCCTGGTCAGTCATCGTGGTAGCTGCAATGCGCCGTCCGCTGCGAAGATCCAGCTCGTTGGGCTGTATAGCGAGTGGTACCCCGCACCTTCCACCAATGATGTTACGGGGAAATAAAGTATACACTGGTGAACAAATGTGTACTGGCGAATATACTGGCGAGCTAAAGCGTACGACGCTGCTGCAGTCCGAGCACGTTCCCGTTCAGCACTTCATCGTCGTCATCCTCAGGCATCTACTTAGCCCGTGACAATATAAGCTTGTTGTGACAAATGACACTGGTATTCCTTAGCTCACTATGAAAACAATACTTCCTATTGATTGTATGCAGTGCTAAGGCATGTGAAGGATTGTGTATGCTGACCAAATATTGAGACCTGTTTGAATTAAAGCTCATTACATACGCATAGATGATTGCCAGAAGTGCCATTCATAAAGCATACGTTTTGTGCGGGCACGTGTGGTAACATTTGGCAGCTAAAAATACAAGCTTAAGCAGCTTACATTTTTTCATGTGCAAGAGGTTCCATAGTGTGCGTCAGTTTTTGAGAGCTGTTTCCTCGCAAACAATTGCATAGAAACTTTCTTCAATTTAGATCGAGTGCAATGGAGTTGACACTTGCCTTCATTTAAAATACCTACACGAGGTTGATGAACACACTTCCTCCGCCATCAGGTTCGTTATTTTCGCTCCACTGTAAAGTCAATGATTGCCTACAAGTGTATTATTCCGTACATAGCATGTCTGTACAAACAAAAATCTCTGTAACTAACACTACACTGGATAACAGGCAAGGCAGCAGAGTGCGACAGTCAAAGGGGACTTGCCGAATGAGGTGGCTGTCTTGAGTGCACAAGCTGTCGAGGTGCTTGGCCTGACGCGCCTCTGCGTCAGGTCATGTCTTAACGCGCCTCTGCTCTGTGCCGTGACTACTTCTTGCTTGTTCTCGTTGAGAGCTTTCAATGAAGTGCAGTACTGCAATTAGTGTCCTTAAAAAGAAGTTTCACAACAATAACAATGTATTACATCCCCATTTAAACACCATATTGGTCGTTTAGGCTCACCAGGCTCTCATGCCTTCATACGTGAATGCTTTCGATTTTGGGGCAAAATTATTCAAGATACTATGAAAGGACTTCCGACTGTTGGTTTGCACGAACGTCGATAGTTTACGGATGTCCTTCAAGAGCAACGGTGCAGTCACGATGCATTTATTCTGTTTATAGGCTGGAAATTCTGGAAAAAAGGGTATTATGTACACAATAGCGCTTGATATTGGCAGCAGTTTATCTGTGGCACTGTTTGGGCATTTGTGCTTACTAGCAGTGGGCCAACGCATGCGGCGGATCTTCCCTGGAAACAGTGGGGGTACTAATCTCCATGCCCTTCAAGGATGTTCCTGGCAAAGTTTGGAGTACTGCTTCATGCAGCCACCGGCAGGTCTTTATTGCTTCCACAAGCGCACACACACACACCAGTATAATTGCTTCACTAATGATTGCGTCCATTCGGTGATTACAGCACATCTGGCGCTTCGGGAAGCAGTAGCAAGCTTTTTCCTGATGCCTGTAACAATGCATTTGCACAAAACACTCTTTAGTGCTGAATTTCAGAAGGAAGTGCACAGGTGAATATGATAATCCTTCAGAAAGGAAATAGCAGCATTGATAGGAAGCGTGCAAACTGATGTTGCAAGCACTGAATGCTTGTATATGTCGGCACACTGGTTTCCGCATTGATTTGTAATTGCCTTGGTGCAGCAAACTTAGCCAACAAACAAGGTGTTATGCAGCGTACATGTTCAGGAAGCACAGTAGTGCAAGGTCATGCATTGTAAAAGTGCAAAACGACTTTTTAGCGCCTTCCTAACATGCCACACTTCATAGTAGTGACCAATCCCTAGGCAGTGCTGCCGCATGTATTTTTTATGCCTGGGTGGTGGTGTGCCGTGAGTGACCTCACTGTTATTTCATGTTCCAAAAGAAATTTCAGATCTCTTATAAGAACTTCCTTCTCCATTGTGGCACTCGCCTTTCATTCACTCTACAAACAACTATGAATAGAGAGCACATCTACTTTTGATATACAGCTCTATAAAACCTATAGTAATGAACAGTTCAAGCATTGCGATGAAAGGTCACCTTAATAGTTTGATTATTCACAAAACTGCTAAGGTCGCAGGCCAACAATATATACACGATATTTTTTGTTGTCTGAAATAGATTATGCTTTTTCATCAAAAGACATTGAATATACACGAAATATTTCTTGCTTTACTTAACTTCTTCACTTGCACTTGCTCTATGTGGACGTTTTTTTTGTCTCGGTACAAAAAGGAATACATGAGGTATTTCGCACAGTCACCAGGAAAATCGCACAGTCCATCATCACAAAGCTGTAAGCTGGTCTCGTGCAGCTGTGTCAAAGGTTTCTCATGGCGCTCCTCCCACATCTGTAAGAAGTTTACAATGATAATAAGTGTACTTCTGAACATGATCAAAATTCATTTCGTGTGACAACTCAGAAAAAAATTAAAAAGGCTGGGCATTTTCGCACAATTTTCCCACTGACATAGGAAGCATGTTCGCTACTCTTCTTCAATTAAATACAGCAAAATGTTGATTAAAATAGCAAGATATCCTATGCTTCGTGTTCTTACTTCTGCCATTGAAGGAAAAAGTTGTAAAATCTGAAAAGGGTAAGCGTTGTTCTGTGATATATGTTTTAAAATCCAGAACATTGAAAAAGTCTCTAACATGAATGCGATATCTTCACAAGCTGATTGTACACATGACACTATCTTGACAAAAAGAAATCACGAAAAGGCAAACCAAGAACAAAGGAAACTTGCAAGTAGAACAAAGTCATAGTACCTAACTACACGCATGATCAGTTATAGCAACATCTGTCGAATACATTCAAATTTGCTTGTGACCCCTAAAAACCAACAACCACATAATTAAATCAAGGTAACAAACTGGACAGTTATGTGAAATGCTGTTTCGACTTAATAATCTAGAACGGATATTTTTAATTATTTTCTATATAACTCTGATGGAAATGCACATAATAAAGTCAGGTTCAAAAAGTTGAGATGAAAAGATACGCACTATGCCTGACGTGTATTTCAGGCAGAGGTCAGCAAAAGATGTGGAGCACAATCATCCTTACTCATGAAAATCAATTTGCCCATACGGCTCACTTGGTGTCAGACTCGCCAATGTTTTCTTCAACAGGACTTACTCGAACAGGACTCACTGAAACTCAAACTCGCCAGAACACTTGATCCGAGTCTGAGTGAGTCTAATTGAGCAGACGCATAATTGAGTTCAGAAATTTATTGTTGTAGCTGATTGCAAACCACTTTCTCCTTGGCATTCCATCTATGCTTCACTTCATTATGTGTTTGTCCTTTGTAAGTGTCATGTACGTATTGGTTTTCAATAAATGTGCCTAAATGAAAGTTATTACCTCAATTTGTATGTTCATTCATCATTGATGCATAACTTTTCCGGGTCGATTCACTGTTCTGCATAACACATTAAAATTTTCGGTGTTTTAATGGTTACCTCACTGACGTGCTTTCACTGCATGCTGAAAAATATATCATAACAGCATAAACCTTAATTACTGTTTATGCGACAAAACACTATGGAAAGTGCAAGATATTAAGTGAATTTAACATATAGGAGAAAGCTGGAAAAGTTGGGGCACTCTACACGGTGATATTTTTGTTTTGAAGAACTTGAACAATGAAACGATGTTTGATTGATTACAATGCAAGAATAAACAAGCCAAAACCCTCCGAGATGCAGCAATTCCTACGGCTCCTTTAAAAAATTGTTTGTAATGACTTAAATTCGTCCGTATGAAAAAATTGTGCGGTTATAATCTGAGCGTTACAATTCAGATAGCAGAAACACCGAAATGTAAAAAAGGCATCTTCTAGATACAGAAAGCTTCATTCACGTGAGACGTCTGCCATCGCATGCACGCGTTTGGTGGGGTAGCACCTTTTTGTGAGTCGTTGGCGAACACCAATGAAGTAACCAGAGGAAAGATAGATCACTGTGCCGTTCCTCCAGACTCTTCCCTATATAGCGTGTACAAAATCAGCTCATTAATGTTCGGATACTCGGAGAAACCTGTGCGCATTTACCATAGTGACAGAAGGAAGAAGATATGCTCTCTGGTAATTGAAGAAAGCCTGGTCACTCATCCCTTGCAAACCTTACTGTCGCTTCATCCTGAGTGCACTAGTCGGACTTGAGCCGGAACAAAGCAGCACTGTCGAAAGGACAATGTGGCCTTTTGGCTTTCTTCCCACATGTGGCTGGCTGGACCATAGGCGCAGATGTCTTTGAGGACACTCTAATTTTGCTGTTAACTGAGTGCCGATCCAAGAGAAGCTTACAGTGACTGAAACTGGCGCACATGTGTGGCACCGGTTGAGAAGTGTCACCAGGCAAGACTGGTGCACAAAGAAGTACTCTTGATGGTTGCCTTGTGAGTGATCTTCTACACCCCTGGAAACAAAAAAAAATACTCACTGCCATGTCTGATATACACAGCTTAAAAAGTAAACTACTGCAGCATTTTTATATTGGTCTCGCACTCATAACACAAAGTGCCACTACTAATTTTTATCTACCTGTATAGCGTGAATGCATCATCCTGACCAAATGCCCTGCCGCGGTGGTCTAGTGGCTAAGGTACTCGGCTGCTGACCCGCAGGTTGCGGGTTCAAATCCCGGCTGCGGTGGCTGCATTTCCGATAGAGGCGGAAATGTTGTAGGCCCATGTGCTCAGATTTGGGTGCACGTTAAAGAACCTCAGGTGGTCAAAATTTCCGGAGCCCTCCACTACGGCGTCTCTCATAATCATATGGTGGTTTTGGGACGTTAAACCCCACATATCAATCAATCAATCGCCACGTTTTTGTCATCAGTAGCGATAAGCGCAACGTCATCGCGTTGGGCTCCATCGCGTTTCTTTGAGCACGCGCCTTCACGGGCGTGGTATCTCTGTCCTCCTGGGCACGCCTCATGAGATTAGACTCGCTATTTCGCAGAGCACGAAGGTCAGTTCACTCGCTGCCGCGGCCGTGTGTACGAAAGAAGCACGCTGTTCACATACAATGAAGTAAGAATTGTGACAGTTTCCTGTGTACACATGTGAAATCGTTTCGTGCATCTTTCTGCTTAATCAGCGTGCGTTAGGTGTCTAGCTCAGACAGTTGTTTCTCTGCGCTCGTGCTGTGTATGCTCATTCCGTGCGTGCTTTCTGCATGAGGTGTGCACTGTATGTTTGGAGCTGCCCGTTCTCCGAAGTAAATTGAAGTTTTAGTGATAGCAATCATTGTTTCGCCCTTGTGGTGATATAATCCCAAAATAAACGCTCAACTAGCTTGGTAAAAAGACGTTTCACTTTTCTTAGAGTATATTTTTAACGTTACTTACATGATGAAAGTACACAAGTGGAGCCATGGTGCACCCTGGCATAAAACACGTTCGTGTTAAAAGAAGAGCAAGTATTCGGCGCCGCCTTTACTTACTCCAAGAATTCGTTCTTTGCTCGTTCGCACAATTCGACCATGCACGTGTCAGCCCCAGAGTAACAGTTTTGCTAATAATCTGTAAAATAGATAGATAGATAGATAGATACATAGATAGATAGATAGATAGATAGATAGTTAGATAGATAGATAGATAGATAGATAGATAGATATAATGTTCACAAACTTGTCGTGGTGTCGAAGCCTCAATTCTAGATAAGCTAAGTGTAACATGTAATTGTCTTCATTAGGTTAGAAACCCCATAAGAAGGACAATTATCTGTAACGTTCAATTGTATAAAAATAATTCTCCTAAGGTACTATCAGCGCTATTAGTAATAATGTTTGTCAAACCAACATAGTGTGCGGCCAGAGGAAATACTGAGATTGCCGCTAAAAAACTACCTTTTTACTGAGCACAGTGGCTGACGTGGCTGGTTTATATCTTAATATAGACAAATCATATGAATCTTGAACTGTGTTTCATTTACTGCAGTTTGCCTCAAACAAATATAAATTCATAGTTTCAATCCATTCACTGTACCCGTCTTAAAATGCGTCACAAGCGAACGAAATTTTATTGTGTGATTTTGTTTACCAAGCCGAAATTTAGCGCTTGAAATTGATATGGATCCCAAAATTCAACCCTTTCCTTTCGTTAACTGTCGCCTCTTGGTGTGTACCGACGACGTAACAAATACTTATTTTTGTGTAGTGGTAGGCCAGCATTTACCGTGCTATCGTTTGTCATACTTCGAAGAACTGTGGTATCTGCTACAAACTTGCTAGAAAGTTTGTGAAAATTCAAATGCAAAGCATTTCTTAGCGTACTTCGTTGACTTTGAGCGTATCTATCAATCTATCTATCTATCTATCTATCTATCTATCTATCTATCTATCTATTCATCTATCTATCTAGCCGCTTACGTTTGGGTACTCTCGTGGTCACCCCCCAACTTCGCGTGAAGAAAAATTAGCATGGGATTGTAAGATAGTTTGACGAAAAAGACGCACAAATAAAGTCCTCTATAAAATCACAATCCCGTAACCTACGTCGTCGTACACGTCCCACCAGACAGTGGCATATACCCACGGGCGGGTATGTGCAGCCTGTGTGTGGGTATGTGCCACAGGTGATTGAAACTTAGTATCTACCCAGGAATGACGAGAACAGACATGGGCAATTTTGACGTGCAAGCGTAAAGAAATACACGAAATCGGTAGTGTCGACCCCAAGAATGCCAAAAATAAATGTCAGGGTCTCAGCTGGACCAAACCCAAGCATTCTGCGTAACAATTGAGCATTTTACCGCAGAGCTACTCCAGTTTTTGGAGCTACTTTAAAATAGACGTTAATCTTCGTGTACGTCAATAGTGGTTGCAGTGCTGCCTACCCAGTTTTATAAACATTACACATGTGCTCTTTTTACATACCCTTCAAATCGGGCCGACGTCAATTGTGCTTAGTTGCCATGTGCTGAAGTTGATTTATGTGGCAGTATTCAGGGCCAGAATTCTCACGAGCATCAGCGCCTCATATCAGCTTCTGGTGTTTCTAATACGTATGTTCCAGTTGGCATCGTTGCGCAAGTGCAAATAACTCATTATATAAAATATAAACATCTGTAACTTTTCAACATATGTCTCTGCATGCCACGTTTGCATATATATTTAGCGTCAATTCATGACAAGGCACACAATAAAATTTCTACACGGCCACCTTACCTCCGCTTGTTTCGCATAACGTCGATTCCCAGGTGCGTTGGATCTGCCGAATTTTTTCTAATAGCGAACTTCATTAACATTGAGCAGATCTATCTAACTATCTGTCTATCTATCTTACCTATCTATCTATCTATCTATCTATCTATCTATCTATCTATCTATCTATCTATCTATCTATCTATCTATCTATCTAACCGCCTACGACATTTAGCTCTCCGGGCCATTTCAATTATGGTATCAATCCCAAAACTGGTATGGCATAACATGACTGTTTGACGAGCATAAGTGACAAATGCCAGCTTGAAAATCGTGATATTTAGGGCATCAATGCTATCATTTACTATTCATGGTCTTGCTGCTCTTGCTGTGGTTTCGCTCTCATGACATGTTGCAAAAATTCTATGATATGGCATGACTACATGGCTAACGCAAGCGACAGACACAAACAATAAAATCATTACATGTGTGTAATGTAACAGCATGACTACATGCCACACTCATGAATCGCTTGCCAGGGTTTAACTTCGCATATACCAAATTTGGTACTACATGACGTGAAGGGCCGACGAAGGTATGTGACTGATGCAAAGGTGGTAATCATGAGATGCGTGAGCTCGCGGCCATTCTTTATGCTTCACTTACACAAAAGTTCGTATTTCGTGACGTGAAGAAATATTGAACGCAGGGGGCAAACACGATAATCATTAGGTACGTGTAGTGTAACAACATGTAGTGTAACAACAAACTTAGCATGGGATTTTAAGATAGTTTGACGAAAAAGACGCACAGATAAAGTCCTAAATAAAATCACAATCCCGTCACATACGTCGTCGAACACGTCCTACCAGACAGTGGCACATACCCACGGGCGGGTATGTGCAGCTTGTATGTGGGTGCCACAGGTGATTGACACTTAGTATCTACCCAGGAATGACGAGAACACACATGGGCAATTTTGACGTGCAAGCATCGACCCCACGAATGCAAAAAATACATGTCAGGGTCTCAGCTGGAATCAAACCCAAGCATTCTGCGTAACAATTAAGCATTTTACCGCAGAGCTACTCCAGTTTTTGGAGCTACTTTTAAAATAGACGTTAATCTCCGTGTACGTCAATAGTGGTTGCAGTGCTGCCTACCCAGTTTTATAAACATTACACATGTGCTCTTTTTACATACCCTTCAAATCGGGCCAACGTCAATTGTGCTTAGTTGCCATGTGCTGAAGTTGATTTATGTGGCAGTATTCAAGGCCAGAATTCTCACGAGCATCAGCGCCTCATATCAGCTTTTGGTGTTGCTAATACGTATGTTCCAGTTGGCATCGTTGCGCAAGTGCAAATAACTCATTATATAAAATTTAAACATTTCTAACTTTTCAACATATGTCTCTGCATGCAACGTTTGCATATATATTTAGCGTCAAGTCATGACAAGGCACACAATAAAATTTCTACACGGCCACCTTACCTCCGCTTGCTTCGCATAACGTCGATTTCCAGGTGCGTTGGATCTGCCGAATTTTTTCTAATAGCGAACTTCATTGACCTTGAGCAGATCTATCTAACTATCTGTCTATCTATCTTACCTATCTATCTATCTATCTTACCTATCTATCTATCGATCTATCTATCTATCTATCTATCTATCTATCTATCTATCTATCTATCTATCTATCTATCCATCTATCTATCTATCTATCTATCTATCCATCTATCTATCTATCTATCTATCTATCTATCTAACCGCCTACGACATTTAGCTCTCCGGGCCATTTCAATTATGGTATCAATCCCGAAACTGGTATGGCATAACATGACTGTTTGACGAGCATAAGTGACAAATGCCAGCTTGAAAATCGTGATATTTAGGGCATCAATGCTATCATTTACTATTCATGGTCTTGCTGCTCTTGCTGTGGTTTCGCTCTCATGACATGTTGCAAAAATTCTATGATATGGCATGACTGCATGGCTAACGCAAGCGACAGACACAAACAATAAAATCATTACATGTGTGTAATGTAACAGCATGACTACATGCCACACTCATGAATCGCTTGACAGGGTTTAACTTCGCATATACCAAATTTGGTATTACACGACGTGAAGGGCCGACAAAGGTATGTGACTGATGCAAAGGTAGTGATCAAGAGATGCGTGAGCTCGCTGCCATTCTTTATGCTTCACTTACACAAAAGTTCGTATTTCGTGACGTGAAGAAATATTGAACGCAGGGCGCAGGGGCAAACACGATAATCATTAGGTACGTGTAGTGTAACAACATGACTACATGCTACGCTCAAGATGCGCTCGTGGCCGTTTCAATAGCTGCACATATACCGTATTTGGTGTTACTTGACGTCAATGAATGAAGTAGGTATATGACTGGTGTAAACATGATAATCACGACACGCGTGTCACTTGCGCACATGACAACCTACAACGCTCATGATGCGCTCACGGCCATTTGTCCAGCTCTATATATAGCGAATTTAGTATCACGTGACGTGAATAGACGACGAAGGTAAATGACCCGTCAAAGCATGATAATGTCACGCGGTTGTGACACACGCAGCACTTGAGAGGAAGCACACCGGAGTCAGGGCGATGTCGGGCGAACTGTTTATTGGGCGAACTTGTGCCCACCAAAACAAGGCCAAACACAACTCACAGCAACAGCGGCGTGAACAGTCGTCGGTCGACGAAAAAAGACTGACAAGTGGCGCACTGCGCCTGCTTTTATACACGCGTCATATCGCGTTCTCGATTTATCTCTGGAGCTCCAGAAGTTACCAAAATGTGCGCGTCAAGCATGCAAAGTTTTAAGAATGATCCACACGGTTCCAGAGTGGCATGCAAGATAAACGCGGCCTGCGTTGCGCTTAACAGAAAGTGATAACAATGCTCCCCGCAAACAATCACAACGAGCGCGCGTGTCACTGGAAAGTGACACGCGCGCTCGTTGTGATTGTTTGCGGGGAGTGATAGCGGCTTTCTTCGGAAAGTGATAGCGGCTTTCTTCGGATATCGGAAAGTGATAGCGGCTTTCTTCGTAAACCAAAAGAACCGCACGTGTCACTACCCCCCCCCCCCTGAAAAAGCATCGTCCCGATGCTAAAGACAGAACATAAGAGAGAGTACATGCAATAGATTACATTAACAATGCGTCACAGCTAATCAGCGCGCGTAATAAGGTTTAAGTCGCACCACGTGTACGACTTCGGGTCAAGCACGGCGTCGTTGGGATGACGTTAAGCCATCGGGCACGACCTCATAGTCCAGTTCACCACGACGTCGAACTACCTTGTAGGGTCCAAAGTAGCGTCGCAAGAGCTTCTCAGACAATCCCCGTCGTCGTATCGGCGTCCAGACCCAGACAAGGTCGCCGGGTTGGTATTCGGTGTGGCGTCGTCGAAGGTTGTAGTGGCGCCTGTCGACCGTCTGTTGGCTCTTGATACGCAGGCGGGCTAGCTGTCGAGCTTCTTCAGCGCGATCCAGGTAGCTGGCGACGTCGAGGTCTTCTTCGTCGGTGCCGACCGGTAGCATGGCGTCAAGCGTCGTTGTTGGGCTCCGTCCGTAGACGAGCTTGTATGGAGCAAACTGCGTCGTTTCCTGCACGGCCGTGTTGTACGCGAAGGTTACATACGGGAGTATGGCGTCCCACGTCTTGTGTTCGACGTCCACGTACATGGCCAGCATGTCGGCGATGGTCTTATTTAGACGCTCGGTGAGGCCATTCGTCTGTGGGTGGTACGCGGTGGTTCGGCGGTGGCTTGTCTGACTGTACCTCAAGATCGCCTCCGTTAGGTCAGCCGTAAAGGCCGTACCTCTGTCGGTGATGAGGACCTCGGGAGCTCCGTGGCGGAGGACGATGTTCTCAATGAAGAACTTGGCGACCTCGGTGGCAGTCCCTTGGGCAAGGCTCTTGTTTCGGCATAGCGGGTGAGGTAGTCAGTCGCTATGACAATCCATTTGTTGCCAGAAGTTGACGTCGGGAACGGCCCCAGTAAGTCCATGCCGATTTGTTGGAATGGCCGTCGAGGTGGTTCGATGGGTTGCAGAAGTCCGGCTGGTCTAGTTGTCGGCGTCTTGCGTCGCTGACAGTCTCTGCATGTCTTTACGTAGTGGGCGACGTCGGCAGCGAGGCGAGGCCAATAGTACTTCTCTTGTATTCGTGACAGTGTTCGGGAAACACCAAGATGTCCGGCTGTCGGGTCGTCGTGTAATGCTTCCAGAACCTGTGGACGTAACGCTGAAGGCACCACGAGGAGGTGGTCGGCGCGGAGCGGCGAGAAGTTCTTATTCAGGAGGACGTTGTTCCGCAGGAAAAACGAAGCCAGTCCTCGGCGGAATACTTTCGGCACGTAGGCGGTCTTGCCTTGCAGGTAGTCCATGAAGCTCTTGAGCTCTGGGTCAGCTCGTTGGCGTTCCGCGAAGTCGTCGGTACTTATGGGTCCCAGGAAAGAGTCGTCGGCCCGGTCATCCTGGGGCGGCGGATCGACAGGGGCGCGAGACAAGCAGTCGGCGTCGGAGTGCTTTCGTCCGCTCTTGTAGACGACGGTGATGTCAAATTCTTGTAGTCTGAGACTCCACCGTGCGAGGCGCCCTGATGGATCCTTCAAGTTAGCTAGCCAACACAAGGCGTGGTGGTCACTGACGACTTTGAAAGGCCTGCCGTACAGGTAGGGGCGGAACTTTGATGTAGCCCAGATGATGGCAAGGCATTCCTTTTCTGTCGTGGAATAACTGGCGTCTGCCTTCGAAAGTGACCGGCTAGCGTAACTGATGACCCTTTCAAGTCCGTCGGTCCTCTGCACGAGCACGGCGCCGAGCCCTGTGCTGCTTGCGTCCGTGTGAATTTCGGTGTCAGCTACTTCGTCGAAGTGCGCCAGTATTGGCGGCGTTTGCAGGCGTCTCTTTAATTCTTGAAATGCCTCGACTTGCGGCGTTTCCCATTTGAAGTCGACGTCGGCCTTCGTGAGGTACGTCAGTGGCTCGGCGATCCGCAAAAAGTTCTTCACGAAGCGCCTGTAATAAGCGCAGAGGCCAAGAAATCGGCCTACTGCTTTCTTGTCGGTGGGTGCAGGAAAGTCGGCGATCGCAGCTGTTTTCTGTGGATCAGGGAGCACTCCCGACTTGCTGATAACGTGGCCAAGGAACAATAGCTCCTCGTAGGCGAAGCGGCACTTTTCTGGCTTCAGTTTAAGTCCCGAGGCTTTGATTACCCGAAGAACAGCTTCAAGGCGCCGGAGGTGCTCGTCGAAGTTGGAAGAAAATACGACTACGTCGTCCAAGTAGACGAGGCAAGTCTGCCACTTCAAGCCTGCGAGTACTGTGTCCATAACCCGTTGGAACGTCGCGGGCGCCGAGCGAAGACCAAAGGGCATGACCTTAAACTCGAACAGGCCGTCTGGTGTTATGAAGGCAGTCTTCTCTCGGTCTCTCGTCTACTTCGATTTGCCAGTAGCCGGTTTTGAGGTCCATCGACGAAAAATACTTGGCGTTGTAGAGTCTGTCCAGAGCATCGTCTATCCGTGGGAGGGGATACACGTCTTTCTTCGTGATCTTGTTCAGGCGACGATAATCGACGCAAAAACGTAGGGTTCCGTCCTTCTTCTTCACCAACACCACGGGTGATGCCCACGGGCTCGTAGACGGCTGAATGATGTCGTCACGCAGCATTTCGTCGACTTGTTGCTTGATGGCCTCGCGTTCCCGTGCAGAAACTCGGTAGGGGCTCTGACGGAGCGGACGGGCATATTCGTCGGTTATGATGCGATGTTTCGCGAGAGGGGTCTGACGAAGCCTCGATGACGACGAGAAGCAGTCCTTGTATAGGTGGAGTAAGGCTTTGAGCTCCTTTTGTTGCTGCCTGGAAAGGCCTTGATTGACGTCGAAGGCGGGCGCGGACACTGCTGTCGACGTTGCGGCTCCCTGAGAATCGGTGAGGGCGAAGGCATTGCTCGCTTCCACAAATTCGCTTAGATGTGCTACCGTCGTGCCCCTATTCAAGTGCCTATATTCGTTGCTGAAGTTCGTCACCATTACCTTGGCTTCGCCGTTATGAAGCTTGGCTATGCCTCTTGCGACGCACATCTGACGGTCTAGGAGCAGGTGCTGGTCGCCTTCGATGACACCTTTTAAGTTGGTAGACGCTTTGTTGCCGAAGGAAATGATGACGCTCGACAGTGGCGGGATGGTTACCTGCTCTTCTGTCACATTCAAGGCACTGTGAGCGACGTTGCAGTCTGACGCCGTTGCATTATCCGTGGACAGCGTGATTGACCTGGATCTTAGGTCGATGACTGCGCCTTGCTGGTCCAGGAAATTCATGCCTAAAATGACATCTCGCGAGCATTGCTGCAGGACCACAAAACTCACAGAATACGCCTGGCTGTGAATCGTGACTCTTGCCGTGCAGGTTCCAGTCGGTGTTATAAGGTGGCCCCCTGCTGTTCGGATATCCGGTCCTTCCCATGCAGTATTTACCTTCTTGAGCTTAGCGGCGAAGAGACCACTGATGACAGAGTAGTCGGCGCCGGTATTGACTAGGGCGGTGACGCTGTGGCCGTCGATGATCACGTCGAGGTCGGTGGTTCGTCGTCTGGCGTTCCGGTTAGGTCGGGGCGTCGGATCACGGCTGCGTCGGCTTGGTCCGGCGCTGCTATGTCGCGTCGGCGGCGAGGCTTTGTCGTGAAGACTCTGCTCAGGCGGCATACTGCGACTACGTCGGGAAAGTTCGTGTGTCGTGGTCGTCGTCATCGGCAGCGGCGGCGGCGGCGGAGGAGGATCTTCGGCATTGCGTCGTGCAGCAACCGCACCTCCATCGGTTGCTGCCTTTAGTTTCCCGGGTAGGGGCTTGGGGATCGGCCCCGGTTAGAGCCGGTGTACTGGCGGCGATCCGGGGAGACGTAGCGGCCAGGCGAAGGTGAACGGGATGGTCGTCGTCGTTGCCACTGCGATCCGGCGATGTAGTCGGCGATGTCGCGAGGTCGCTCACCTGGGCGCGGACGCGGCGCGTTCACGTCGAAGCCACGCAGTCCCATCTCACGGTACTGGCAGTAGCAGTAGGCGTGCCCGGCTTCGCCGCAGTGGTAGCATAGTGGGCGGTGGTTTGGGGTGCGCCAAACGTCAGTTTTCCTCGGCGAGCGCTGGATTACTGGCGAGCGGGAAGGCGTCGGGGGTGGCCGCGGTGGTTGGCGACGAAACTGCGGAGACGTTGGATCCTGGCGTTGGCGAGGAGCGGCGACAGGTGCAGTAGCGGCGTAGGTCATCGCCTCCGGTTGGGGCTGTGGCCGTTCAGGAACGCTCAGTGAGCGTTGTAGTTCCTCGCGGACTACGTCTTCGAGAGAGGCGACTTGGGGCTGAGATGATGGCAACATGCGGCGCAGTTTTTCACGAACAATAGCGCGTATGGTCTCGCGCAGGTCGTCGGGGCAGAGTCCTCGGACTTCTGCGACGTCTGGCGACATGCGCCGATCGTATTGGCGGGTCCGCATTTCAAGAGTCTTCTCGATGGTGGTAGCCTCGGAGAGGAACTCTTGTACCGTCTTTGGCGGGTTTCTAATCAGTCCGGCGAAGAGCTCCTGCTTCACTCCTCGCATAAGCAGGCGAACCTTCTTGTCCTCAGACATGTCGGCGTCGGCGTGGCGGAAAAGTCGCGTCATCTCCTCCGTGAAGATCGTTACGTTTTCGTTGGGGAGCTGGACCCGAGTTTCAAGCAGTGAGGCGGCTCTTTCCTTCCGCACGACGCTTGCAAAGGTGCGCAGGAAAGCAACGCGGAAGTCGTCCCAGGTTCGAAGCGTTGACTCGCGGTTCTCGAACCAAGTCCTTGCGGCGTCTTTCAGGTAAAAATACACATGACGCAGCTTGTCGTCCGGGTCCCACTTATTGAGGGCTGCGACGCGGTCGTAATTGTCAAGCCAGCTTTCCGGGTCTTCGTAGGTCGATCCGCGGAAGGTAGGCGGCTCTCTGGGCTGGTTGACGACCACGGTTGCCGAAGACCTTGCTTCCGTCATCGTGGATGCCGGCTTCGTAGCAGCCTTTGTTTTCTTGTCCTTGTCAGGAAGCGGCAGGTATTCGGGCGGTAGTCCTTGTTGTCTTCGGCTCACTCGAACGACCGGGTCGGCGTCGTCCTCTTGGCGGCTTGGGATTGGCTCACGGCTGGACGGGGGCGTACGGTACATGGACCGGGAAGCACCTCCACCAGATGTCACGCGGTTATGACACACGCAGCACCTGAGAGGAAGCACACCGGAGTCAGGGCGATGTCGGGCGAACTGTTTATTGGGCGAACTTGTGCCCAGCAAAACAAGGCCAAACACAACTCACAGCAACAGCGGCGTGAACAGTCGTCGGTCGACGAAAAAAGACTGACAAGTGGCGCACTGCGCCGGCTTTTATACACGCGTCTAATCGCGTTCTCGATTTATCTCTGGAGCTCCAGAAGTTACTAAAATGTGCGCGTCAAGCATGCAAAGTTTGAAGAATGATCCACACGGTTCCAGAGTGGCATGCAAGATAAACGCGGCCTGCGTTGCGCTTAACAGAAAGTGATAACAATGCTCCCCGCAAACAATCACAACGAGCGCGCGTGTTACTGGAAAGTGATAGCGGCTGTCTTCGTAAACCAAAAGAACCGCACGTGTCAATAATCATGATATGCGTGCCATGTAAAGCATAACTACATGCTACGCGCATAGCATGCTCACGGCCGTTTCACTGGTTCTGCATATATCAAATTTCGTAATACCTGACGTGAAAGAACGTAAAATGTAAATGACTGGTTCTAGCGTGATAATCATGATTTGCCTCGCATGTAAAACATTTCCACACGCTACGCTCATAGCGCGCTCACGGCAGTTTCACTTGCCCAACATATACCAAATTTGGTATTACGTGACGTGAATAGAAAACGAATTTAAATGACACGTCCAAACAAGATAATCTTGACACTCGTTCATGTAAAACTTGACTACATGATATACGCTCATAGCACGCTCGCTGCAGTTTTGCTAACTCGACATATACCAAATTTAGCTCCAGGTGACGTGAATAGTTGACGAAGGTAAATGACACGTTCAACCAAGATAATCATGACATGGAAGTCATGCACGACATAACTTACCTCAACTTGGCAACGTTAATCTTATTTTAAAGTGAGATATTCACATTCTTTATTTGTACTTCGCATAACATCGATTGCCACTATGCATGGGATCTGCCAATCTTTTATGCAGTGGTTGAGAAGGATGAAAAATTATGCCTGAAGTGGGTATGTGTCACAGTTAACAGGTGATCACGAACAATGTTTCTAAGAAAATCATTTTTGAAATTTTCAATGACGGCAACAGCGAACTTCAAGGCAAAAGCTCTCACATGACTTAACTGGACGATAGTCGCTATAAACTTGTCATGCACAAATAACTCTTCATTTGGTTTTTATTGTGTTATAAAAGTATTTTTGATTGGACCACCAAATGGCGCACATCGCGTATCAATGGGGACGAAAATGACGATTCTGTAAAATTTATACTTTTTGCGTAAACTTTATTTACTTTAGGCGTCTAAGAAATATTATTATGCAAAATATGCCTTCTATAAATTAGGTGTTCAATGCTCAAGTATTCTTACAGAAAAGAGTATTGGCACAGAAAAAACTGCAACTATAATGCATTTTGGATTAACTTTTGGAGACATGTGTGTAAAAAAATGACTTATTATTACTCAGCTTCCGGCACTTTATACAAGCACATTTACCTTACACGTAGAAAATGTTTGGTATAGAAAGAAAGAGCAGTACCTTTAAAATTTTTTTTTCTAAAACAACACCCCCATGACAATCAGGGATGTTTGGAAAGCATCCACGTGATCAAAGGTGCATGTTCTTGAACATATTCTAGCAACTCGCTTTTTTTCGATGCCGAAATTCAGCACGAGTTTTTTCTAACACATCTGAGATGATGGACAGAATGACTGTGACATTTAACGTGGAATGACCCTGTCTCCTTGCACCCGTGGCAGATAAATGGCTCCTGAAACTGGTAGCAGCAAAACACAGAAGCTAAAACTGCAGACCCATCGCAAAGGTGTTTCTTGGATAATTTGAGCTATATCTATGATGTGTAGAGTTGGAAACAACATGAGACACAAAGTACCCGCGCTCAACATGAATCACCACACAGTGTCCACGTTCTGTTGTCGTTGCATTTCATTTTCCTAGAAGCGACGCCGATGAGTGGGCGGCCATCTGTGGGAGCAAATAGCTCATCTCCTGTCTTTTTGCTGCCAATGAATATCGGCATGTTCAAGCTAATTTATCTTCGGTGGGAACACGAGCTGTAGGATTAGAGGGGTTCTACTTAAAAGTATGAGTAATGAAACTTACTCGTACGTCAACACTAATTGTTCGCGAGATTCAGCCGCAGTTGACGTCATCACATATTAATTATATTTCGTGATTTCTCAGTCGCATGAACAATTCGACTCACAAGCGATTCCAATAATCGCTGATTTCTATAAAAAGTGGCCGATATGACACATGTGCAGACGCAGGTGTTTTCTCCTGAGGTTGTCTGCTTCGACGAAAACACAAAAATGTTCATGGTTCGATTGGAGGTAGGTTTCCAGTCCTAGTAGAAAACTGAATTGCACAACTTGACTCTAGATCGGTCAACTATTCTCTTGCACGCAGACGATGTGGATATTTGAAGCCGCAGGCAGGTAAAAGACAGGTGTGCGCTGTCGATTCCCTGTCCGCGTCTTCAAAGCGCATCAACATCGTCGACATGCAGCACCAACTGGCCCAGTTAAGTTCACTGACAAACTTCTCTTGAAGTGTATGCATTTTCTGTTTGTGCAGAGGCAGCGACTGTTAAAGGTGACACAGAGCAGTGGGTTGCGCTTATCTAAACGTCACAATGGTATTTCACGCGGCGTCCATCATCCACGCGAGTCACGTTACCTGCAGCAATTATTATGCCTGTACCTCCCGAGTGGTATGCCAAGCCCCTTTATGTAGCCACTAGACGTGGCTCTCCACACATCCTGGTGAATGCGCCAAAAATACAAGAGCAGCACACTCTAACACATCACGAAAGTACCACCTAAACCCTTGAAAAAGCATTCCCAGAAGTGGCGCACTAAATGTTTCTTGGCTAGGGCATTATGCGCGAGCCAGTTTGTTTACAAAAACCGAAACCTAATAGCTAATAAAAAGTGCGACTGCGGCGTGCAGGGTGACATATGGTAGAAAACGAACTGTAGAAATTGGCATCGTGTTTCCAAGTTAGTTCTTTCTGATTATAGATAAAATAAATGCAATGATTGCTGGAAGCTTTAGAATCGCGACTGATTGTGTTGTTGCTTCTGTTCGGCGGAAGCAACCACAAGAAAAGGTATGAGAAAAATAAGACATGATATTGCGATAAAAAGATGAGATCGTAAGAGTTGGCAGAAATCACCACAATACGGGCACACACAATTTAAACGCTCACAAGAAAACGAAAAACGCCAACTCTATTAAGAGGAAAAAAATTTTCGTTATGAAGTAAAAAACAGCAAGAAAATTGTAGCTTTTGTATTATGCGACTCAGTAACAAGCTTGCAGCAAAAGAAGATGTGAGCCTTTTGTAAAAAAAAAACAACGAAAAACCAAACCAGTTTAGCCTACTAAGAGTGGGTGCCACTCACCAGTCTTATTTTCCACCTTCATTTGTCCAAAGTCACCAAGTGTATATAGGAGCAGGTGCCTCGTTGACACAGAAAACGAAACCGATGACTTTCAAATCACGGATGGGTAGGGGACCGTCTATTGCAGCGTCTTCATTAACCGAGGGTGACTGTTCACTGAAGTGAAGAGGCGGAAGAGGCAATCTGGCAGCCTGTAAATATCGAACAAACGCAGAATAATTATTTAGATTTAAAACAAGTCTTGGCAGAACACACCGCAATTATACATAAATTTGGGAAGAGCGCTTCGGTTCAAGTAATTTATAGAAGAAAATAAGTTCTCACGCAAAAAACAAGAGCGTATTTTGTTTTGTAGAGTCACAGGATATACGTAGGAATTAAATTCCTTCCTTTCAGAGAAATCTCCTACAGGAATAAGCCTGACTTTATGCCTGCAATAATCGACACCCACGCCAATCTTCAGGCAGCCAGGGGCACGCAGTGAGCGGTGATTGATGGCTTGTCCTAGAAACGTAATGCGTCCCTAAATACTCGGGTAAACGCATGCAAGTGCCAGCACACGGACGACGTGAAGCGCTACTTAAAGACCAGGCATTTTATATGCTATAGTTGGCCCACAATACGCCAGTATGTACTTGCACCTAATCAATTTTTTTTAATGCCATGCGTCGTCCCAGATGTCCACAAATAACCGAAACAGAAAACAGAAACAATTAATAAAGTGTGGAGAGCTAGATTTGTTGGTTGTTGGTGATTAGAAAACAGCGCGAAAATGATGCAAGGCACACAGAATGGAAGCGCACACAGTGCTATCTAAATTTTTCACTGCGAAAACAATACATCGTCTATAAGAATAGATAATAACCACTTCCCTCATAGCACGTGACAGGGCATTGCGCAGGTAAGCTGCCTACAGCACTACTAAAATTACAAAAAGCTCTCACGTAGATCGTCCAATTTCCTGGGCGTTATTGTGATTGACGGAGTGCGGACACAGTCGAGAACCAACTTCGCAATCTGATCCACTTCAACATGTTCGCGTGTTACGAGATCACGGTATTTCCTCACCACGCTACATTTCTCGAAAAGCAGTGAGCTCGTGCATGAGCAACACTTTATGACTCGCCAACCATTTCGGGTACGTTTCACATTGTTGGCATGCTCCTTTACCCTACTGTTAGCAGAACGACCCGTCTGACCTACGTCAAAGTTCATATACCTGAATGAATGCTTCTTTTGGCAACATTCACGGTTCACCTAACTGCAGACAGCTGGTAGCGGCGTACGTGCAGTAGGTGCAATCCTCCTGAAAACGTGCTACCTGGATAGAATATCGCCATTAACTCATTCGGTCGAGCACTTTACCGTCTAGCATACTGCATGAACGATGGGGATGCGCGTGTCAAAGTTGGCGATATCATGCTACAGTGGGAAGAGTAAGTGAACAGTTTCAAAAAGACTATCAGACCTTTAACGTGACCGTGGGAAGCAAACGTAGTCTAGTACGAGCTGTGTGGCTACAACCTAAAAGAGTGGCAGGAGTTGATTGTGAGAAATTTATTGCAGACGGTTGCAACTTCGTTCGTTTTAAAAAGATAGCCATTGAGATCACTGCTGTGCTTAAACTGTTCTGCTAAAGTTTCCAAGCTCCACCTTGCTAGCAGGCACATGGACCGTGTCTGGCAGGCAGCCTTGTGTGCAAAACGTAGCCTGCCTGGTTTTCAGCCTCGGGCTTAGTCGTGAATCTTCAAATCTCGAAATACCTCATTATTACCTTAGTTACGAATATCAAGCCACTGCGTATCAAGATATATACTGCAGTGTGACACCGTGACGCACAATTATGCGTGAACACTGTAACTACTTCGCCAAATACAGGTTCGTAGCTTCACCAGTGCTTAACCACGGGCATCAATACAGACGCTAAGACAACGCGAAGGCGATCTACACGACCACAACGGCTCAGGCTTAACAACCTATAGGATTCGTACTCACTTCCACGGCGCTGACTGGCGCGGCCAAGGCATTGGCAATGTGTGGCAAAGATAAGCACATGAAAACTTCCCTAAACGTTCACGCAAACAGCCTAACACGCCACGCGTCCATTATAACAGGCTAAATACTCTGATGTTTTAATGATGAAAGTTTTTATCTATATATGTAGGTGTCTAGTAGTAGTGCAGAGGTCCTTCTTTGGGAGGCGATCTTTATAGACAGGGAGGCTGTATCAGTTAAGTTACAGTTCCAGAAAGTGAGGCTTTCAAAGTGTTAGTGAAGTATAATCTCTACTCTACTGATGCATTGCGGTATCTGAGTGAACCACCTCAGGTTCTTTAACGTGCGTCCAAATCCGAGCACACGGCCCTACAGCATTTTCGCCTCCATCGGCAATGCAGCTGCAGCAGCCAGAATTCTATCCTGTTACCTGCAGGTCAGCAGCCGAGTATTTTACCCACTATACGACCGCAGCGGGGCAGATCTCGATGGTGCTGTATGACTTTCATACTTCCCAATGGGCATGCCAATCAAACTTGAATCGTTAATGGAACTCAATACTTGTACCCTTCACATCAAACCATTAGGACTTTCGACCACTCACCAGCCACCGACATACATCTCGCATCTTACCGCTTCATAGGACAATTGTCAGATGAAATGGCCACGACGTGCTTTGCCGTGAAGTGGAAACAAAGGAAGGCAGGGTGCTTTCTAAGTGCAACTTCAAAAATTATTTTTCGGTGCTTTCTAAGTGCAACTTCACTTTTTATGAATATATATAAACTTTTAGGGTGCTCTCTAAGGGCTACTTCAAAAATTATACTCGGCAACCCATCCTACTTGGTCCCCTGCTCCTTCTGTCGTTCACCCATGGCGCACCTTTGATAATCGACCCATCTTTTTGCATGCGGTTTTGTGGGACATATAGCACGCTACTGCTGCCGTATCAACTTCCGGCCTCTGAACCACACGAATTCTGCAAATTACCTGGCAGCCCAGAATCCCCACTGACCATGTTCCCTTATCGCCGACTTGTTGTCTCCACGACGCCCTTTCGACTATCACTGGTCATTACCACCCCGTCGGTGATCTGTTTCGCCAATGCTTCGGCGTACGAGTCGGGTGGAAAACTGACAGCCGCTATTGCGCAGGCAAGAACTGCGTCGTCGTCGAACTTTTCAAGGCCTTTTCTTTGTCCGCTCAATGAAATCGATGTGCTAGTAGAAGGTGTCGCTGTACTTACGTGCACCTGTCGACACAGGCGCCGTCGTTTCTGTAATTAGTGAAAAACTGTGTCGCGATTTGAGGAAAGTTACAACGCCGCCTACAAATCTTGCCCTGCGTACAGCCACCTCCTATTTCATCGCTCCGACGGCTCAGTGCACAGCACGTGTTTTTATTCAAGATGTTTGGTAGACCGTCAAGTTTGTTGTTCTTCCACGTTCATCTTACGATGCCATACTAGGATGGGATTTCCTTTCTACCCATCAGGCTCTCGTCGACTTCGCTCGTTCTGAACTCAATTTGAGAAATCTGTGCCTTGATATCGATCACTATAGTCCCTCGAAAGCGTTTGCCGCAGAAGACATCCGCAGCACGCCTTTGTCTGCCATTCTATTCTCTGCGTTTTCCCCTACTGTCACTAAATCGACGCTCCTGTGCTAACCATCTATACCTATAGTGCGCACCACCAAACCATCGTCCTCCCGTTTGCCGTCATCAGCTTCTCCAATGGTTTGGCCAAACTTTAGGCGTGCAACGTCTCTGCTTGTCTATTCATCCTACTACGCGGCAAGTGTCTGGGGAGCCTCGAGACCTTAGATTGTATTTTCGAAGACCCAATGTATTTAGACATGTCATTTCTACCGACTTTTGTCATTACACCCGCAACTGACACCAATTACACTATAGATGTATTCTGCAAGTCCATTGATTGCCACCTCACGCCTGGGCAGCTGGAACAGCTGATATAGCTCCTCCAGCGTTTTCGAGCCTCTGTTGACCACAATCAGCCTTCCTTAGGTCGAGCGTCATCTGTTGTTCACTGTATAGATACCTGTCAAGAGACACCGATACGACAGCGCTCATATCGTGTGTGAATTGCCGAACGCCATTTCATCAATTAACAGGTCGACAATATGCAGACATGTGGCATAATCGAACCGTCAAGCAGTCCCTGGGCGTCTCCAGTTGTGCTGGTGAAGAAGGACGGGTCCATCAAGTTCTGCATGGACTGCCGACATCTCAACCGAATCACGCGCAAGGATGTCTATCGGCTGCCACGCATTGACCATGCCTTGGACTGCTTAATAGGAGCCGAATTTTTCTCTTCTATAGATCTGCGCTCTGGATACTGGCAGGTACCCATGACAGAGGCCGATCGAGAAAAAACAGCTTTCATCACGCCCGACGGGCTTAACGAATCACAGTCATGCCCTTCGGCCTCTGCAACGTGCCGGCTACTTTCGAGCTATTGATGGGCGCTATCCTTTGAGGCCTCAAATAGATCGTTTGAGTTTGTTATTTAGATGACATTGTCGTTTTTTAAGGTAATTTCACAACCCAATCAACCCGCCTTGAAAAAGTCCTCGCTTGTCTCTCCGCCGCGGGGCTGCAACTGAATCTGAAGAAGTGCTGTTTCGCCGCTCGAAAGCTTACGATCCTTCACTACGTACTTTCAAAGGACAGCATTCTTCTTGACCCTGCCAAATTACAGCCGTTTCAGCGTTTCCCTAACCAACCACCATAAAAGAGCTCCGAAGCTTCATAGGCTTTTGTTCCTACTTACAGCGCTTCGTCCGCAATTTCGTGACGATAATCACACCTTTGACCAAGCTCCTTTCGGCCTGGTCTACCACCTGTGACGATTCCTTCAATGAACTGCGCCGCCTCCTCCTATCACCGCCTATTCTGCGGCACTACGACCCATCGGCACTCACAGAGATCCACACCGACGCTAGTGGTGTCGGGCTAAGCGCTTTTCTTGTGCAGCAGAAAGACGGCTTCCAAGAGTACGTGGTTGTCTAGGCAAGCCTAACTCTTAGCAAAGCCAAAACGATAATTCCGTCACTGAAAAGAGATGCCTCGCCATTATTTAGGTGATAGAGAAACTTCGACCTTATGTATACGGACACCTTTTGACGTCGTGTCTGACCACCATGCCCTCTGCTGGTTGTCGTCACTGTAGGATCTAAGTGGTCGCCTCGCCCGATGGTCGTTACGTCTTTAAGAATATCATATTTGCGTGGTCTATTGCTCCAGCCGAAAACATTCGGATGCAGACGCCCTCTTCTGTTCACCCCTACCCCCTGACCGTATGTTTATAAATCAGGTTTATAAAAAAACCAATGTTTATAAATCACCATGTTGCTATACCTACACTGCCAAATTCAATATTATTATTGTGAATATTCTGGTACTATCAGTACATTTACAGTTGATACTTTACAGCACTCATTATCTTAATAATCACAACGAAAACTTCAGATTTAGGTCATAAGACTACAACAGAAGCCTGTGTAAGTGGCTTTTGGGTGTTGTCTGCGATAGAAATATTCTCTAATGCAACAAATCATACTGGCTCTTAATGATGCAACAGATATTGGTCAAAAGATAGGGCCGAAACCCTGTGTACAATGCTTGCATTTTGTCGTAGCTGGATTACGCTTTGACAAAACCAACTGTGCCTGACACTTCATGATATGACAGATATTGGCCATAATACTGTACTGAATGAATTCTGTATGGAAGACGTTTGAACGTTGTCTGTGGTGTTCATATCTCTTCCTTCTCTTCTCTATTTTTCTTCTCTCCCATCCTCCTCCCATGCGCAGGGTAGCAAACCGGCTGCCTATAGACTGGTTAACCTCCCTGCCATCAATTTTCTCCTATTTTTTTTCTTTTCTCTAAAACGACAAACAGCTTCAAATACTTCGAGATGTCAAAAATATCGTTCATAAGACTGCGACTGAACCCTGTATGAATGACCTACGATGATGTATGTATTATAACTATCTTCTAATGCAAGAAAACACAACTGCATTTTAATGATGCAAAAGATATCGGTCATAAGATACGGAGCAAGCACTGCGTAGAAGGCTTTTGGGCATAGTCTTTAGTCTAAATATCCTCTAACGCAACTAACAATGCCTGACACTTCATCATGTGACAGATAATGCTGAAAATACTGCTACTGAATCTTGTATAAAAACTTCTGAACGTTCTCTGCAGTCAAAATATTCTTTCAACACACAAATGACACCCAACACTTTCTGAAGTCACAGATAGCAATTATGAGATTGCAACACAACCCTGTATGGAAGCCTTTTGAGTTCCAGTAGTCTAAATGTTCTCTAAAGTGACAAACCACACCCGACACCTCGTGATGTCACAAATTGCTCATAAGATTGCAACCGAACCCTGTATGGAAGGCTTTTGAAAGTTATGAATTGTCGAAATATTTTCTAAAGCAAAAAACCATACCCGACACATTTTATTCTCACAAATATCGATCATAGATTGCAACTGAACCCTGTGCGGAAGGCTTTTGAACGTTGTCTGCAGCCAAAATGTTCTCCAATGCAATAAACTACACTGGACACTTCATGATATCATAGATTTAAGTCATAAGACTGCGATTGAGCTCTACCTAAAAAGCTTTTGATGATGGGTGTTTCATAAATATCCTCTAATGCAAGAAAACATACCTGGCTTCTAATGTTGCAACAGATGTTGACATAAGATAGGAAGAAAGCACTGCGTATAATAATCTTAACCATTGTGTGTAGTCCAAGTACGCTTTAATGCGGGTAAACGTGCCTGACACTTCTTGATCGGACAGATGTTGCTCATTGGACTGCAACTGAGTCCTGTATGGGAGACTCTTGGACGTCGCCTGTATTGAAAATAATCCCTGAAGCGAGAAACCGTACCCGACACCTTATGTTGTCACAGATATCGATCATAAAATTGCAACCGAACCCAGTGCGGAAAGCATTTGAACGTTATTTACAGCCGAAACGTTTTCCAATGCAAAAAACCACATTTCTCCCTAATTGATGTCACATATTTAGGTCATAAGATTGCAATTGAGCCCTACTTAGAATGAGAAGGCTTTTGATGATGTGTGTATTAGAAATATTCTTTGATGCAGGAAAGCACACCTGGCTCTTAATGACGCAACAGGTTTCGGTCATAAGATAAGAACCAAGCACTGCGTATAGTGCTTCTAGGAATAGGCTGTAGTCGAAATATGCTTTAACGCAAGTAACTGTGCATGACACCTCATGATGTGATAGATATTGCTTATAGGACTGCAACTGAATTTTGTATGGAAGATTTTTGACGTTGTCAGTAGTCGGAATAATCTCTAAAGCGACAAACCACACCCGACACTTTGTGGTGCCACAAATATCAATCATAACATTGCAGCTTAACCCTCTAAGGAAAGCTTTCGAATGTTGTCAGTTGTTTAAATATTCTCCATACTGACAAACAACGTCCGACACTTCATGATGTCACAAATTTAGGTCATAAGATTGCAATGAAGCCCAACTTACAAGGCTTTTGATGATGTGTGTTTTACAAATATCTTCTAACGCAAGAAAGCACAGTTGAATTATATTGATGCAACAAGTATTGGTCATAACATAGGAACCAAGCACTGCGTAGAATGCTTTTGTGCATATTCTGTAGATGAAATACGCTCTAACGCAACTAACTGTGCCTGACACTTCATCATGTGACAGGTATTGCTCAAAATACTACAACTGAATCCTGTATGATAGACCTCTGGACGTTCTTTGTGGTAAAAATATTCTCTATGCGACATACCACACGTGAAATTTTGTGACGTCACAGATATCAGTTTCAGAATTGCATCTGAATCCTGCATATAAGGCTTTTGATGATGCCAGTATTGCAAATTTCGTCTAATGCAAAAAAAGCACACCTGGCTCCCAATGACACAACAGATATTGACTTAAGATAGGAACCAAGCACTGCGTAGAATGATTTTGTGCATCATCTGTAGTCGAAATGTACTCTAACGCAACTAACCATGACATTACATATAGCGAAGGATATTGCTCAAAAGACTGTAACTGAATCTTCCATTGAAAACTTTTGATGTTGTCTATATTCGAAATATTCTGTGAAAACACAAATCGCAAAAAAGATCAGGAAGTCACAGATATCGGTCATAAGATTGCAATTGAACCGTCTGCGGAAGGCTTTTGAACGTTGTCTGCAGCGAAAATGTTCTCCAATACAATAAACCACATCCTAAACTTCATTATCTAACAGATATCAGTCATGAGATCGGATTCGAGCACTGGGCGGAACCGTTTCGGATGGTGTATTTATTGATTTTCAAACACTGCAGCTTAATGCACGGCTACTGCAGGAATGATGCACATAAATACAAAATGAAAGCATTGAAACAGTAATATCAAAATAAATGTGCCAACGTAAACAAATATTACTATCTTTTAAGGGGACCCCGGTAAAAGTGAGAGAAATAGAAAATTGAGGGAAATGAAACAAGTACCTACAAAATGCAGACACACTGGTATCTCGAAGAAAACATAATAGTAGATCAATCTAGTGCTTTAAAACTTTATTAGAACGTGTCAAAAATCACTGCAAATGACTTCTAAGCTAGATTGTGATTGTGGGTCAGTGCCGTGTTTAAGGATTTTGCACTTTGCTGGTACTTCAAATATCCTTTAACATCTACAAAATGCATCTGGCACTTCTTGACAAGAGAGATATAGGTTTTTAAATTGCAGCCAAGCAATGCGTAGAAGGAATTCACGTGTCATCAGTAGTCAAAATACCCTATAACGCAATAAAGTGTGCCCGAAATATTCGACGCGACAGATACCAGTCATAGTACCGCACCAGAACACTGTACGAAAATTTCAGCGTTTTCTAACGCAGCTTAAGTGAATATCTTGATATTTTATTATGCCTTAAAGCACGCATATATAATCCAAGGTAATGCGCATACTAAGTAACTGAACAATAATGAAGCAGTTCTTGTACACAGATACAAAGATTCAATGTTCGAAACCGTCTAATAATATCTTCAGCTCATTACAGTCTGGAGGAACACATAAATACATGCACAGTTCTGAATGGTCTCTCGTAAGTAACATAAGGCAGTTTTTGCATTTTTTCTAAACAAAGTGCAGTACAGTACTAGTGCACCTTCATTAATTCTGTGCATAGATGCGGTGACCTTCTTGTCCTACTATCGTTTATTCGTGCAGCTGATTTTAAATCAAGTGCTTCTCAATTACAAAATTTTAGCTATCTGTCCGGCTGTAAACAAACGCGTGTTAAAATATAGTAAGCTATAAAACGACGGAGTGGAGCCATTGTACGATTATAGCTATGAATATTAGAATAAACTACAATTTAAGATTGTGTGTGTAAAAATGCTGCCAAACAACGTATGTGCTACTGAGCGTGGCAGAGAAGCAGAACAAGCGAGAAGTGAAATGGCAGGCAATACCAGCAGCACTTAATCTTGCAACGTTTTTTTTTTTTCGATCACCACAGCGACGCACATTTAAGTTCCTGTCTTGCACATGAATAGATATGGGACTGCTGACAGCTGAATGTGTCAGCTTCAATGGTACCCGACACGAAGTCACATCACACTGCTGCCAATAAGTGCACGCTTGTTATTATCTTGGAAACACACGAAAACAACCGAAGCCAAGAAACGTTTCAGCGCCGTACAATCTGCGAATACACTTATATAAGTACGCATGTTTTCACATCACCGAAATGTGTTGGCTAGTGCGAGGTTCGTTTTCAGTGATGGTGAATACAAACACAGTGCAGATAAAAACTTCTCTCTATGCACTACGCGATGTTTCGGGCGTCGTTTATAGTGTCTATGTTGAAGCGGGAACTACCGTCGATTTCTTTTTCAGCTGATGTTCCTCGCATGAGCTGGTTCGTACGAACTTCATAGTAGAGGCCTACGCTAGATGCAGATGACACCGCTCTGAATATCCTCCACGGTAGGCGAGGGCTCACGCTCAAAGCTTCGAACCTCCGAAGTGTGTTTACACTCGTTTTTAGCACGGAAAATCAGAGATCAAAGCTCAGGAACGCCAACATGCTCGAGTAGTCTGTACGATGTTTTCACTCTGCCGACGATCGCACTCGGGATCGGCGCAAGCACAGCCTGCCGGCATTCGCTGGATTTGTCAGCGTCGCTCGAACATGGCAGGAAACCGCGTCACGCAGGTAGCAGTCGCAGTTGTTCTAGATTACGAAGCGGTTATTCAGGAATGTTTGGAGTAGTTTCAATGCTTGCTTCCATCCCTCGGCCGTGCCTTCGAAGTGGCGGCCTCTGGTTGGATGGTGTCGCTGTACGCGTGGTGACGTGGTATACACGTGGCAAAAATATCAAGCCCTGCTTGATCCTTCGCGCGTCGTCGCGTATGCTCCTCTGACGCTGACACCGAGAGGCGCATTTGACGCTTTTGACGTGTAGGCGCGAGCATACGCGTGCATGTGGTTGGCACTTTACAGTGCACAGGGGCCAGGCGGATTATCACCCTGTCGTCAAAAAGTTGACGTCTTACAGGGAAGCCCTTGTATGGCCGCGAAAGCCCAGTATGTGTAGTTCTAAGTCTCGATAATTGTGCGCCGCGGAGCTTGCCCATGATTTAGGACTTTTTCTAGGTTAGTGTTATTTACATTTTGGTTGTTGAGTTATTTAGGGAGAGAGCACGAGCCCCCACGTGCACGAAGGCAGCGTTTTTGTGACAGGGTTTTGATCGACGAAGTGTACTGTTCTATCAGAGGACAAATAGGCGATGATTCGCCGAGAGTTCTGCAAGAGCGGAGCACCGAGGGAATAAGCTGAGGCCCCCGGAGCTCTGCCAAGTGTACTGAATCGGACTTAGTGAGTTAGGCACGTCAGCCCTACAGTATTCTGTAAGGTCGGCCTAGAGAAGACGGTTCATTTTCAAAGTGTTTTCTTTTTCATTTTTTTGTAACGTCGATGTCTATGCTCAAGTAAATTTTCTACAAACTGTGAATACAAGTTTTTCTCAGCCACTCTGGAATTGCTCCAGCGTTTCCGCTTTATGTTAAAGCGACCAGCAAGTCAATCGCCGCTATTCCAATAGCGGCAGCGTGTTGCATCTCCCACTTTACTATACCACATCGGGCGGTGCGTCTCGGGCGCCGAGTAGTGAGAGTTGATTTTCACCACATCGCAAAGAGCCTAGATTTACTCAGTCGATGACCTGCCAGAGAAAATCAGGGCGTTGGGTTCGCGTTCTAAAAGTTAGTGCCCATGGCCTTCTTAGTAACTAAGGCTTTTTAATATATAAGTATATTTCACCTAAACTGTTTTTTGACCTTTATTATGCCGGTGCCCGATCGCTTAAGACTAGTGTGCGTGATGAAATTTTGTATTCTAGGTGTACTCATTAATGATTTCATATCACGTTCATGATGGACACTTATTTTGTAATTCTCGCTTGTCTTCTTTATTATATTCATGTTTTTTAAATGTTCTAAGGGCGCTGACAATGTCAAAAACACACCACCGTGACCAGGAGAGGCCTTTAATTTAAATATCTTCAGCACCTCATAACACCTAAGAAGAGAGGGGATGAAATTAGTAAATTATATTTTAGCGTAGTTGAAATAGTGACTACAGTACCATCTGTGGGCACGATATCGAGCATTTTTTAACTTGTACACTTATAATACCACATTTATTCGTGGACACCAGTGCTAAAAGATCGCGCTTCGGCCTACATCTGAAACATAATGGAAAGAGCTTACATGAAAAATACAATAAATATATCAACATATATTACCACGACAATGAATATTATTATTGTAGCACGAACACCATGTCCCAATATTGTTTCGAAGACCATCCACTGTATTTTAATTGTGTCCCTTACGACTAAAAAGCGGCTGAATATAATCTCTACTTTGATGGTCCACTACTTACCCCTTCAGTATAGAATTATGATGCGCTGTCAGAAACGTGTCAACCTCGCGAGGCGTAATTGCAAGGCCCTCAGTGTCACATGCCAAGTAAAAAAAAATGAAAGGAAACGTTGCTTGGTGAGAGTTTCATGAAATTGTTGGCATTGAGTATGCAACTATTTAATTATTCAGTTATCGGTCAGCTCAGTCAGCCGCAGTGCTTGAATAAAAAGAGACTAAAAATTCACGCAGATTTTTTTGGTAGTATACTTTTTGAGGGAAGAAAAAATACTTTTCACGTTGGTCCTGGAATACGTCACATCCAACAATCGTCAAACCTGGTAGTGTATCAGCTCATTTCTGCAAAGTGATCCTCCGCAAAAATGGGCTGAATAATGAAGTAAAATCATCTCCATTTGTATTGGGGCACTAAGCAGGCCTCAACAAATGGGGTCATTCAGTTTTAGGTCATTTGATAAAACACGTAGTGCGCGACATGCCATTCATTTGGCGAGTAAAGAAATGCATATGGAGGATATTGTTAAAAATAAGCAATATTGCCCCTTTTTAAGCTTTCTACAGCAGTATTACTAGGACAAGTGATAACTGTTTGTGGCACGCACTTTTTGGTGCTGAAACGTCTAATTTGCAACTTCGCCCAATGTGCTGTGCAGTAAAAGCGGGGCAAGGGCAAGCTTCATAATACCTTCTCATTGTTAGGATGGAAACGTTTTTCATCTTGAAACAAAACTACTTTTCCAAAGCTATCTGCCTGTTTGATTATCAAAAAAAAACATAGTATCCAACAACATGCACAACATAATTTTACTTTCAAAGGCAATTTGCAAGAAAATGATGCCACTGTATTAGTTAAAATGCCATGTTTCTATACTTCCTCGCAATAATATGGTAATTATTTTACTTCATCTGCTCCTGTAGTATTTTATAACTCAAAAAACAGAAATTGTGAGTGCGCTACTCGCAAAACCAAACTATAAACATGCAACTCATTGCAATTTTTGCCACGAAAGAAATTGAGAAAAAGTTAAAACAAAGAAGAACTATAATAATCATAAAGTGCTAACGCTAAATATTAGGAGAAAATCGATTCATAGTAGTCTCAATTGAGTATTACTACATAACTTATTTATCGCTACACAGTTTCGCTGGGGTGCATTATGTTTGAAGCGCCCCTTAGGCGACAAAAATTTTTTTGAGGATTACGACGCCTCAATAACTACTTATCACATTATCAGACACCCGAAAGTTTTTTTTCAGCATTACCAAAGATACTCGAAAGTTGACCAGGTACACTTTATAAGCAATGAAGTTATTGATTATTATGTGGGATTTATTGTCTCAAAACCACCATATGATTATGAGAGGCGCCGTAGTGGAGGGCTATGGAAATTACGACCACTTGGGATTGTATAACGTGCACCCCAATTTGAGGACACGGGCCTACAGCAATTTAACCTCCATTGAAAATGCAGCTGCCGAAGCCGGTATTCGATCACAAGGCCCGCAGGGATGACCGTATATATATTGTAGCGAAGCCTCTGAACAGTAGGCTTCTATGAGAAGAAGACGAAGAAGTGTGTTTTGAATAGGAGCTACTTCTGCTAACTCCGGCGTATTTCAGTTGTAATTTAAGTCTGTTGATCAGTCTCCGCTGCTCCCTTGGAGGGGATGGAAGTAGACCACCCCGGGCGCCTGCCGGCACCAGCGGCGTCAGCGGCGACCGCCTCCAGGAAGCGGATGGGACAAGCGAGCGAGAGCGACAGTGAAGATACTCATGCTTACTATCTCAGCAGTGAGGACTTCTCAGATGACGGTTTCCAACCTGTGCTGAGCCGCAAGGCGAAGAGAAGGAACATGAGGACATCCTCATCCTTAACTATTCAAACTGTAAGTGAAGTGCCAAAATCGAACACTTATACCATCCTGTTTCTGCCTGCACTTCCTACCGTCAGCATGAAACGCCTTAACAGACAGTCTGTGTCGAGGTCTCTAGAAACGCTCGTGCCAAATGAGATCACGGACATAAGAGTGAACGCCAGAAAGAATATACTGGCTGTGGACGTTTTGCACGCAAGTGCGTTGGGCGCTCTGCGCAGTGTAACTGACTTGGACGGCAACCAGGTGCGCTCTCATATTCCCTTGGGATGTGATGTAGTAACCGGCGTGATCTACGACATTGATGTCGCGATTTCCAATAAGGACTTACAACTTCTTGTCAAGTCAACAACTGATACTCCAATTGATGTCACCCGGCTAGGCAAGTCTCGCTGTGTGAAGATTGCGTTTAAGAGCACATCACTCCCCTCTCATGTGAAGGTGGGGTACTTCAGACATGCTGTGCGGCCTTTCATTCCGAAGCCTCTCCAGTGCCGTAAATGCATGAAACTTGGACATGTGAGCAGCGTCTGTGAGAATTCGGTGGTATGCCACCGCTGCGCCGAGCACCATGAAGCGGATAAGTGCGTCGCAACTGTCAAGAAATGCTCCAATTGCAATGGATCCCATGAAGCCGCATCGAAGGACTGCCCGCGGATTCAGAAGGAAATTGCCATTTTGAAGGAGATGGTGCGCGATCACTCATCTCATCGAGAAGCCGCAGCTAAAGTCAGAAGGCGTCGTTCACGTCGACGTCGGTCTTCGAGGACGCCCGCTACCTCCGCGACACGTTTGCGTGATCCCTCATCAGTACCACCTCCTTCGCCTCCCAGACCACATGCCGTGAGAAAGGCTGTAAAGGACAAAGCCAGTGAGCATACCCTAACTGCGACAGAGTGGCCTGCACTTCAAAGGGAAGCAGCATCAAGCGAACCGAAGGAGCTTCATGACGGCCAGTCCACGCTCCCGGTTCGAGATCTTTCCAACCAAGACAGGCAAGTGACTGCAATCGTGCCGGTTCGAGATCTTTCCAACCAAGACAGGCAAGTGGCTGCAATCGTGCAATCATTAATTGCCACGATTTGCACGCTACTGAGCAGCATACAATCTCCGTCTGCTAAGAGTGCACTGCGAATACTGGATGCACTGAATCCAGTTCTTGCTAACTTCGTATAAGCACAATGGCTCAACACAATCTCATCTTCCGCACTGAAGCTAAAAGTGCTTCGATTTTTCAGTGGAATGCCAGAGGCATGAAGTCCCGTATCTTGGACTTTCGCCAATTTGTTCGGGCCAATCAATTCCCTATACTTGTCATATGCGAACCAAACGTATCAACGCCTTATAGATTGTCCGGTTATGAAGCATTTTGTTCAGCCGCTTGCGAAGAACGAAGCAAAGTAATTGTTTACATTCGCACAGACTTGACTTATCTTTCGCACCCAATAAGTTCAAATGACGACAATCAGTACGTTTGTCTTCGTGTGTAGAAGAATGCAGTTTTGTTCACACTTATTGGTGGATATATATCTCCGTCATCGCGATTTGACTGCGACAGACTAAAAGACATCCTAATGAGAACCGATGGGCCTTGGATCATCACCGGTGACTTCAACGCCCATCACATGCTTTGGGGGAGCACTAGGATGAATGCCAGGGGCCGGAACATTGTTACCATCGCTTCCGATTACGACCTTTCCATCATGAACGATGGTACCCCCACATATCTGCGGGGTCTCACGTATGGCAGTTGCCTTGACCTGACATTGGTGTCACGGTGCTTCTCTCACAAAGTTAAGTGGTTTTGCGATATTGAGACTCATGGGAGTGATCACATACCCACCTACGTGACGATCGATGGTATCATAAAAAATTTCTCTTCCGGTGTTGTAATTGGCACTGACTGGTCGATGATTGCATCGCGTGTTGAGAACGCTTGCCAAGAAGGCCTCGCCTGCAGCCTGGAAAATACCATAGTGGAAGCTATGCAAGCGTCCAAATGTAAATTACCATTTTCGTCTAAAGTAACACAGTTTGACATCAAACTGGAAAAATTACGAGCTATACGAAGGCGTGCTGAACGACGATACAGACGCACAAGATCAATTTACGATCTGAGGGAAGCAAGGCGGCTCCAGAAAAAGATTCAACGACGCATTTACAAACTGGAGAGCGATCGCTGGAAAGCATTCTGCGAATCTCTAGACCCTCATAAACCGCTGTCATATATCTGGAGAACAGTTTGTGGTCTTCGCTCCTCTCCACAACAACGACACCCTTTTAAAGCTTTGGCACTCCATCATAGAAAAACAGAACTCGAGGTGGCTGAAGAATTTTGCACGAGAGTTGCCGGGAATATTATGAACGAGAGCATCGACGCCGTGATCGTACCTGAGACGCGATTACCAGAAATGGACACTCCGTTCACCATGGAAGAACTGGAAGGTGCGTTAGTCGCCTCTAAGCGCATGTCGTCGCCAGGTCCTTATGGTATTACTTATAGTGCGTTGGGACACTTTGGACAAAAAGCTAGAAAAGAACTTTTAATATGCTTCAACAACTCCTGGCTCAGCGGCAGTGTTCTCCTAGAATGGAAAATAAGTCGATTAATACCACTTTTGAAATCGGGAAAATCACCATTGGACTTGACAGCGTATCGCCCTATTGCCCTCGCAAGCTGCCTCGGAAAAGTGATGGAAAGAATGGTTCTATTTCGTCTCGAGTGGTACTTGGAACGATATACCAAATACCCTTCTTGCATGGCAGGCTTTCGTCGGGGCCGCTCCTCCATTGACTGTGTCTTTGATTTATCGACATTTGTTCAACAAGAAAAAAGTCGCAAGCGCATATCAGTGGCACTCTTTCTCGACGTGAAGGGTGCATATGATAATGTAGCTCACGATGCCGTCCTCACTTCTCTCGCAGCAATGGGCATTGGTGGACGAATGTTTCAATGGATAAAAGATTATATAACTGGCAGGGGTTTCTTTGTACAAACATATGAGGGTACAACTGCCCAACATTACACCTACTGCGGAGTACCTCAAGGAGGTGTTTTAAGCCCCACATTGTTCAATGTGGCCCTCATTGGTCTGGTGAAGGTTCTGCCAAAGTCGGTGTGCCTATCCATATACGCCGATGATATTTGCCTCTGGAGTGCTGCAGTTACTCGCCTTCAGGTGCGTGCACGAATACAGCGGGCAGCAACCCTCACAACAGCCTACCTTCAGAAACAAGGCCTAAATATATCAACTGTGAAGTGCGCGTTGATGGCGTTTACACGCAAACCAATGACGCCGTATCCTGTTTCATCAATGGGCAGAGTGTCAAATATGCACGGACGCATTGTTTCCTGGGCATAATAAACGACAGAAGTCTTTCGTGGAGCCCACATTGTGCGTACTTGAAGAAGAGACTGCTATCGATTGTGCATGTCATGAAATTCTTGTGCGGTAAAGCATGGGAACTTCTGTGGCCTCCATGCTACAGCTGTACAGGGCCCTATTTCTGGGTCTATTGCGCTACAGCTTGCCGGTACTGACTAACCCTTGCAAATCGAATACTCTTTCATTGGACAGTTTGCAGGGTCAGGCACTGCGTATCTGCATAGGACTCCCCCGATGCGCTTCTACTTATGCCACACTCATGCTTGCCAAAGACCATCCGGTCAGGACATATATAGTTGTGGATTGCCTCAGAGCGCACATTCGACATGCTAGCCGTGTCCCCGACCACCACTTGGCCCTTCTACCTTCCGGAAGACCACGTTGTACGTTTTCAGACGTCATAGCCAAGCACCTAAACAGCATTCCATCAGGATATACGCCAGCTGCGAGAACGGCATGCCCTTTGTGGTGCCTCGACCAGCCACAAGTACGTCAAGAAATTCCGGGAATCAAAAAGAAAAGCAGTCACTCCAGAGTCGCATTGAAGCAAGCAACACTGCTATTATTACATGAGTTGTACTTAGACCGAACGCAGATATACACTGATGGGTCCGTCTCATCCGGCAGCTCATCAGGTGCCGCTGTAATTCCGGCTGCAGAAATGACAATCAAGTTTAAGTTGTCGCATATGACTACATCTACGGCATCAGAGCTTGCGGCTATAAGGGCTGCTTTACAATATCTCGTTCAAGAACGTCCAGGAAAATGGGTCATATTCTGTGATTCGAAGGCAGCGCTTCAGAGTTTGCAGTCTGCCATGCGTAGGAGGAGCCTTGACCAACTGGTACAAGAAATAAGACATTGCCATCATGAAGCTCTAGCACGAGGGCATGATATTATATATCAATGGCTGCCTGGACATATCGGTATTACGGGAAATCAATTAGCCGATGATGCAGCCCGCTCAGCCTATGAAGAAACCCGTGTAGTCCCGATTCCTCTATCAAGGAATGATGCAGCAAGACAACTTTACCTGCTGGCTCGAGATCTCACACGCACGTTCTGGTCGTCTACCAGCTTCCAAAGGTGTCAATTTTATGAACTGGATTCTTCGCTTAAGCTAAAGCTACCATCACAACTTTCCCGCTCCGATGCGACACTGTTATGCCGCCTTTGATTGGGTGTTGCATTCACAAAGGCGTACTCCTTTCGCATTGGTATGGCAGACACTCCTACATGTGACTACTGCGGAGATGAAGAGACCATCGAACACGTCCTGTGCAGCTGCGCTTGCTACGACACACAGCGATGCCAGCTACGGATGGTTTTGAATCGACTTGACCCCAGACCATTTGGTGTGCAGAAGATACTAGGACCTTGGGCATCTGCCTCAGTTGCGCAGAAAGTAACTAAAGCTCTGCTACTTTACCTTAAGTCAACAAACCTGAGCGACCGCCTGTAAACTGTGTGTGCTCCCCGAGTGTGCTCGTGATTGTGGGTACCTTCTCATCTTTCTGCAACCTCTTTTCTCCCCTTTATCCCCTCCCCAGTGCAGGGTAGCAAACCGGATTTGCGTCTGGTTAACCTCCCTGCCTTTCCTTGCATCTTTATCTCTCTCTCTCTCTCTGAACAGTAGGTCGTCCTCTCCAGCACCTTCTAGTGCGTCGATCTTTTCGTACGAAGAAGAGCATCTCGAGCAGAGAGTCGGTCCCCGCATTGACTGTCGCTGTCGTGCATCATCGCCGAGTGCCCACAAATAACCGTCTTAACAATTTGGTGGAGAGTTCTGTGCCCCTCAAACACCTTCGGTCCACATTCGATGCCCTTGGAGGTTTGATCCCGTACCGTGCCACCTGCTATGCCGCAAGACGCCGCTCAGTAAACGTTTCTTACTGCGCAGGCTCCATGTCCTGGTGCCCTTGCATCTGCAACCCTCCTGTCTTCACCGGTGCGGTTGGCATCGACGTCGAGGACTAGCTCGTCATGTACAAACGCGTCAGCGTCTCGAATCATTGGGAAGAGGCAGGAAAACTCTGCAACCCGGTTTTCTACTTCGCAGGTGTGGCCGGCATGTGGTAACACGGCCGGCATGTGGTAACACAACCATGCATCTGATTTCCCGAGTTTGTCCGCTTTTGAAACCGCTGTCATCGACGTGTTCGGCCGTATCGCTGTTCGTTAGCTGCAAACCGAACAGCGTTTACGTGAACAAGCAGAGCAGACCGGCGAGTCATTCACAAGTTACATCGAGGACATCCCTGACTTGTGTAATAAAGTGGACGCGAGCATATCAGAGGTTGACATAATCACGCATGTTTTTAAAGGCATCGCCAATGATGCCTTCACCATGCTTCTGGCCAAGAACCTTCGCACTGTGGCAAAGCTCATTACACTATGCCAAAGTTACGAGGAGCTGTGGCAGCAGCGCTTCATAACCTGTCGACCACCATCACGTGCCGCTGATCTCTCGGCCTTGTCAGCAGTTCCTGGCCACACAACCTTGCTCGCCGAAATCAAATCGTTCGTGCGTGAGAAAGTTGCTCGCCATGTCTCGTTACTGACTCTTGCTTTCCCGCAACATGTTCAACAGCCATCAGCTACACTTCTGCCTCCCCTCCGCCAAGCGTTTCAGCAGAAAATCGCGGAGGTCATTCCTGAATACCACCAGCCACCTCTTGTATCTGCGCCACTGAGCTATGCCCAAGTTGTCGCCAGGCCACCCTTACCGATTACTGTGGCTGGTCCCCTTCGGCGAGCCATTCAGCAGAAAATCGTGGAGGTCCTTCCTGAATACCACCAGCCACCTCTTGTATCTGCGCCACTGAGCTATGCCCAAGTTGTCGCCAGGCCACCCTTACCTTACAATGCTACTAAGGGTACTGTGGCTGGTACCCTTAGTTACACCGAAACCACCGCCATGCCCCAGGCGTTTGGAGAAACTGTGCCGCCTACATACGCCGACGTCATCCACGTGCCCCAAGTGCCGCCCACCATGAAGTCATATTAACAGCCGGCTCGCCCATCGTGTTGTGCGACATGGATGGGACCCGCGAACCGATGGCACATTTCTGACAAACGCCCCATCTGCTTTGCTTCTGGTTGCGTCGGCCTCGTAACACGCTATTTCAATCGTGTGCAGCAACCCCAGGTCGCCTCCAACTTTCCCAGCCAATCGAAGCGCTCCTATTATGACAACCGCCGTCTATGTCACCGTCGTCCCGCCCCGCTCCGTCTACTCACCGTTCACCATCTCGGCGACGTCGCTCACTATCGCCGATGCGGCCTCGTCCACTTGAGAGCGACCGGGAAAACTAGTCGTCGCAGTCCACGAGGCAAGGGCTGCGACGCTGTCGAACTGCGAAAACCTTCAGGGAAACCCATCGAACGTGATAGGAGTGCTGTTGGATGGTATTTGTGCATCTGACCTTATAGATACTGGAGCCGCCGTATCCCTCATGGACGCAAAGCGCAAAGTGACTACGCCACCTTCCGGGCTCTCCCTCCGTACAGCCAGCGCCCAAAGCATTCACCTACAGTGATGTGCACAACCCGCTTCATGATTCAGAACGTGATGTATGCAGACGAATTCATCATAATGCCTGCATGCTCTCAAAACGTCATCTTAGGATGGGATTTTCTCTCCCGCCCCGATGCCATCCTTCAATGCGCACCAGCAGAAATAGAGCTCACGCAATTCCCTTCATTGACGCCGGCCGACAGTCCATCTGCTGCAAGCAAGTTACTCGTCAGGGACGACAAGCAAGTGCCTGCTAACTCGTCCGCAGCGGTGTCGGTCTACTGCACAAGTCTTTCCGGCACCGCTACACTCCTGTTGCCATCTCATCGTTTTTTTTTTTCATCAGAAAAGGCTTGCTGGTTCCTTTCGCGAGCATGCAGGTCACTCACCGCAAGAGCATTATTGTAACAGAATAGAAAGTTGGGCGAGTTGGTGTATATTCATATTAAAAGAAAAGCGGCGCGCAAAAAGACGGAGACAAAGAAGAGAACCACACATAGCGCTGCTGTGTTTGGTTCTGTTTGTTAATGTAGCAGCGCTGTGTGTGGTTCTCTTCTTTGTCTCCGTCTTTTTGTGCGCCGTTTTTCTTTTAATAAGAGCATTATTTTTGTTCTGAACTCGTCCCCGTACAATGCTACGTTTGTGCGAAGGGAATGTCTCGGCTGCGTAGTACCCATCGAAGATGCACAAGTTATGGATCGACCCGATGACACGCACTGCCAACGTTCTAGTACGCTTAGGGCTGTTTCGACATCTTCTTCATCATCTGCTGATGTATTCGGTCCCTCCATTCCCGACAACCTTACACTGGACCAGCGTTCCCAGCTTCTGGGCCTGTTGGAACCATTCCGCTCTTCTTTCGATGTCGCTCAACCTTCTCTCGGCCGTACATCCACCATTACGCCCCCCCATCAAGACAAGCGCACAACCACCACTGCGGCAACGTCCATATTGCGTATTTCCCACATAACACCGTGTAGTCAACGAGCAAGTCGACGACATGCTTCGCCGCGATGTTATTCGACCTTCTAACAGCGCCTGGGCGCCTCTAGTCGTTCGCGGCGCGAAAAAGATGGTTCTGTGCGGTTCTTTGTGGACTACCGACGCCTCAACAAGAACTCTAGTAAGGACTTGTACCCGCTATTGCGGGTGGATAACGCGATTGACAGGCTGCAAGGAGCAGAATTCTTTTCATCTCTCGATTTCTTTTAGGGTACTGGCAAGTATCTATGAGTGAGTACGCTCGACAGAAGACCGCTTCTTTCCCCCGCGACGGCTTGTACGGATTCAACGTCATACCGTTTGGGCTGTGCAATGCTCCCGCCACCTTTGATCTCTTGATAGATACCATTCTGCATGACCTGAAATGGCACACGTGCCTGTGCTACCTCGATGACTTCGTCGTTTTCGCTCCGGACTTCACGCATCTTCAACCCCTGCGGCATGTTTTGACGCGTCTGAGTGACGCCAGTCTGCAACTGAACCTAAAGAAGTGCCGATTTACAGCTCGGCAGCTGACAGTCCTCGTCTACGTCTTGTGCAAGGACTGAACTCTCCTTGATCCAGCCAAACTTTGGGCCATGACCGAGTTTCCAAGCCGACATCCGTCAAAGAACTGCGCAGTTTCGTAGGACTGTGATCCTACTTTTGGCACTTCATTCAAAATCATCACAACTATCATATCGCCGCTGTCGAAGCTCCTCGGAAGTAACGGGCTTCTTCGTTCGCGGTCATTACAGTGCAACGATGCCTTCACAACGCTCTGTTGTTTGTTGATGTGGCCTCCCATACTCCTTCACTACAACCCTACAGCGTCTACAGAGGTAAACACGAACGCCAGAGGTGTCGGCCTCAGCGCTGTGCTTGCGCAGCGCGAACCAGGGTTCCCGGAATATGCCATGGCGTATGCAAGCCATACGCTTACAAAACCGAGACTAATAACACCGTCACTGAGAAAGAATGCCTGGCAATAGTCTGGGCCCTGACAAAGTTTCGACCTTACTTGTATGGTCGCCTATTTAATGTCGTCACCGACCATCCTACACTATGCTGGTTTTTGTCATTGAAAGATCCCTTAGGCCGTTTAATTCGGTTGGCACTTTGCCTGCGAAACTAGGACATCCGCGTGCTGTACCGCAACGGAAGGTGACATGCTGACGCCGACACCGTGTCGCGCTCGCCCTTGCCTGACGACAAAGCCCACAGCTCAGTGTCTCATCTTGTCGTTTCTTGCATAGCATTTATATCATTGCTACTGAATAGCGCAAGGATCAATAGATTGCCTCACTGATGGACTTGCTGACTCATCCATACATTCTATCCACTCGCGCGTTGCTTCGCCGAGTCCACCGGTTCGCCGTTCGCGACGACCTCCTCCACCGACGCAATTTCAATAGTGACGGCCGCCAGTGGCTACTTGTCATACCCTGCAGTCTGCGCACTGACATGTGCGAATGCTTTCATTCTTATCTGCAATTTGCATGCGCACTCCGGGGGCCCCGGAGTGCGCACTTCGGAGTGCGTGCGCACTCCGAATGCCCACCACCGCATTCACCAACACGGTACTTTTGGCAAGGCATGTACCACTACGTGCAAAATCCGAAATCCGTTCACCCCTGCATAGGTTGTCAGCGCCGCAAAACTTCAACGCACCTGTCACCGGTCGGTCTGCAACCTCTACCTTACCCTGCCAGGCCAGTTGGGCGCGTTGCATCAATTTGTATAGACCCTTTCACTAACGTCGGCTGGTAACCGCTGGCAAATCGTCGCTGTGGACCACCTTACGCGATACGTCGAAACTGCCGCTCTCCCCGCGGCTACAGCGAGCGTTGTGGCCTTCTTACTGCTCTAACAATTGATAGTGCGACACGCCCCCCCCCCCCCCCGGGAACCTCTCAGTGATCGAGGCCGTATCTTCCTGTCCGATATCGTCGAAGCCTTTCTCAAAGAGCGCAACTTTGTTCGCCGCAAAACTGCGGCTTACCACCCGGAAACGAATGGCCTCACCGAACGCTTCAACCGTACGCTTGGCGACATGCTATCCAGGTACGTCACCACCGATCACACAAATTGGGATGCTATTCTACCCTTCCTCAGCTAGGCATAGAATACAGCCCCTCAGAACAATACCGGCTTTTCACCTTTTTTATTATATAGAAGACACTCGTAACACCATATCGACACGATACTTCCGTACAAGCCACATCAGTCAGAGAGTGCGCCTATCTCTGCTACAGCCAAGCTCGCTGAAGAATGTCGAGAGCTTGCAAGGACCTTTACTGTGCAGGATCAAGAGCGGCGAAAAAAAAACATTCGCGCTGACGCCAGCACTACTGTGCACCCGTCCTTCTATGGAGCACTCGTCTGGCTCTCGATCCCTACCACAGCAATTAGCCATCGTCAAAACCATTGCGCAAATACGAAGGCCCCTACCATGTCGTCGAACGCACTTCCCCTGTAAACTACGTGACTGAACCCATCAAACCATCTTCGGACATGCGCCGTCGAGGGCATGACGATGGTAACTTGAAGTGCCTCAAGGCCTACCACGACCCCCTCATAGTAACCAGCTGTTAGGTCGCCAGGCGACTGCTTGCGTACCCGGGGTATTTGTAGCAATGCCTTCGAATAGTGGGTCGTCCTCTCCAGTGCCTTCTAGTGGACCGCCCTTTTCGTAAGAAGAATAGCAGCTCATGCAGAGAGTCGGTCCCCGCATTGGCTGTTGCTGTCGTACATCATTGCCGAGTTTCCGCCAATAAACATCTTAACAATTTATATATATATATATATATATATATATATATATATATATATATATATATATATATATATATATATATATATATATATATATATATATATATATACTCTGACGAAGGCAGGCCCACCTGCCGAAACGTTAGTAAAACTAGTGTGTTTTCGCACGTTTGTTGACCTCTTTTTCTAGAGTATATATATATATGTATATATATATATTATTCTTCACTGAAAAGCTTTTCCTATGAGCAAACGTACTTGGGAAGAGAAGAGACACAACTTAGCGGTTGTCTGGTTATCTTAACTTTATTTCCAGTGGTTTAAACCGGTAGACTGGTCTTCGTCAGGGTTTGTGAATGAACAAGGTTCACTGGTTGAAACTGCTGAAAATAAAACTAAGACAACCGCTAAGTTGTGAGTTGTGTCTCTTCCCTCTCTCTCTCTCTCTCTCTCTCTATATATATATATATATATATATATTGCGTATTTATGTAGAATAATATTACTATATAATATTGTTATTGTCATTATTTTTATCGTTATCATTGTTCCAATTTACTTCAACACTACATGAATTGTAACCTATCAATAACGCATATATATAACAGTGCAAAATTATCGCTTTATTACAGCGTGCTATTATGCAGCCACTGCTAGCATTTGGATTCCTCGTACTTGTCCCCCTGGTGCTTTCAGAATTTCCAGATTGTAAGTATATGCCGGATTGTAATCCTTTCATTTGAACCAGCTACATCTCATAACCATCATAATAGCATTTTTCGCCTCGTTTCGGCACATATCTATCTATCTATGTATCTCTCTCTCTCTCTCTCTCTCTATATATATATATATATATATATATATATATATATATATATACATATACATATATATATATATAGATACATATGTGACGCTATGATGAATGGGCGACGTGGCCTGGCTCATACGCCATGTTTATTCTAATCTCACTTCTTCCTTCTCGGCTTCTACCAATCATCGCTTCATACGTCACACGATTCCCCCTCCCCCCGAAAGAAGGCATGGATTACGAACAAGGAAAAGTACACAAGCAGAGGTTGAGAAGTCACAAATGTCAAAATGCACAATTGGTTTCATGGCCCCGTGGTGTTCCGTAAACTCGAAAAACTTCAGGAAAGAGTGCAGCAGTCCGGTTAACGCAGGATTTCTGGTGGGCGAGGCTGATGGTTGCGTCCTGGATAACACAAGATTGCTTTGGACGTGGAGATAGCGAAAACCGCAGCCGGCATTCTTGTTAAGAACAAACGAGGTTCGAAAACCTTGCAGAATGGACAGTTCAGATATCGTAGGCATCGAATTCTTCGTCGTGGCACAGGTCGTGCAGGCAGCTTGCGTGCGCGTTGATCGAGGTTGATTGGGCGCTGCCTGTGTTTCTGCCGAGTACAAGGGGTGCTTTTGTGGCTTTTGGAAATTTTTCTATGCCGATGTCGCAGATGGTTTGATGGAAGGCACATTCTTGATCTTTGGTGGAGAATGTATCCACCACGATGGGCCTTTTTGCAATGTTCTTCAAGCCTTAAGAGTGCACTCGATGAAGTTTTGTTTCGCCGTTGACAATGTTGAATTATGCTTTGACGTTGTAATTTCTTCGTTTCGTCAACTTGCTTGTAGTGTGACATTGATCGTGCTGCTCCAGGATTCTTAGTGAGTCCTCCGCAGGCTTCTACGACGCCAACCAATGCAACTGTTTCAGGTGCAAGATAATGTGGCGGGTTTGATGCACTTGAATCTTCTGTGTTTATAAACCGTTCAATGTTGGTCATTGCCTGAAGCGTACTTATGTCATCAGAAGTCGCACCTGCGGTTTTGTGTTCATTATATGCAGTGAGGTTGCATACTGGATTCACGTCGCTTCGATCTTGTGATTGATGAACACTCGACGCTTCTGGAGAACACTTTTCTTCACAAGATGCTGATTGTGAATGCTTCTGTCTCTGTGGAACTGCTGAACTGGATACTTTGAACAAATGAGATTCCTGTGAACATTCGTTGTCTGGGTTGGTTTCGTGCGGACTTACTAACTCGTCATGCGTAAATACTACGATCTTGTGAGGTGCTTCATCAGGTTTATCAGTAAAGTTGATGACAGGAGATGGAACTGCTGAGCTGAATACTTTGAACGAACGATGTTTCTGTGAACATTTGTTGTCTGGTTTGGTTTCATGTGGATTTACTAACTCGTTGTGCGTAAATGCCGTCACGCGTCCGAAGCCGTGTGGGCCATGTGTGCGACACGAAGCATCAAGTGATTCGGGTTGTTCAGTAATACCTGAAGTATTATGGTGCCGTAAATACATTGGAAATGCCGATTGATTTGCCCGTGAAAAATCCAACCGTAAGTTCGGTCTTTTGGCAAAATGGTCTACATTCCTATCGGCATACGGTGGCATTACCTTCTCTGCTGCGACGTGCAGGTCCCTAGTTGGTGTTGTAATGCGTGAAGTGTATTTGGACGAGTCATACGATGGTACATTGGTGGAATATTTACTCTGAAGTCTTGTTTGGGAAATACGCTTACTGCGGGAAGACTTCGCGTAACTGTGATGGTTGAGTTGAAGAGACTTCAGCTGAAGAGGTATGTACAGGTCTTCATCGTATTTTTTGAAACGGGTGATCATTTCTTCTTTGATCTTTTTCCAAGACTCGTCGTTGTCGAATATGTGGGTGAGGTAAAATTTAAATGCCTCACCGGTGACGTAGTCGCTGAAGTTCGTAACCATTTCCCGTTCCGACCAAGATGCAGCGGTAGCGTGGAACTCGAACAGGTCGAACCAGTCTTGTACGGGTCCATCGTCCGCAGCTCCGGTGTACTTGGGGATGGGAAGGTCGGTCGATGATTCTGTCATGGTGATGGTTGCTGTGTGCGGCCAGGAGATGATTCCGTAGTCGATGTATGGTCAGGGCGTCTTGTGTAGAACTGCGTCGATGATGAGACACTGATGAAGTGGCTGGGAGGTCTTCATCCTGTCGACTTGTGTGACGCTATGATGAATGGGCGACGTGGCCTGGCTCATACGCCATGTTTATTCTAATCTCACTTCTTCCTTCTCGGCTTCTACCAATCATCGCTTCATACGTCATATATATATATATATATATATATATATATATATATATATATATATATATATATATATATATATATATATATATATATATATATATACACATATATATATATATATATATATCGATCTATCTCTCTATCTTTCCGCCTATCTCAGGGTGCTCTTATGATCAGCCTCTTAACTGGGGATACACCAAACTTTGTACTGCAGGGTAGGACGATTTTTCGAATAGCACTCGCTGGTCATTACATGAATAATGTCCCAATCTCATCATGTACTTCAGTGAACAATTTCCAAAAAGCAGTGGTACATACCCCTAGGTCGGAATGTGCCACTGGTTTGCGGATATGTGCCACAGGTGATAATTTTTATAACTACCCAGGAATCACGACAACACACCTGGGCAATTCGAACGCTTGAGCGTAAAAAAAAGCTGTCATAGGCAGTGGTGACGAGACACATGCAAACAATAAATATCAGTGTCCCAGCAGCAATTGAAATCTGGCATTCTGCGTGGCATTGAAGTATTGTATCACGGAGCCACACCAGGCTTCGAAGACACCTTTTAAGTAGACCCTCATGTAATTGTAATGTCAATTGTGCTTGCAGTACTGGCTATCCAATTTTGTCAACATTACTTATGTACTTCTATAATACAGCCGTTGTGTCGGAGTAACGTGAATTGTATTTGGGCGCCATTCACTGAAGGTATTTGTGTAGCAGTGTTGAGGGCTACCATTCTCGCACGCACTAGCGCTAACACCACCGCTTCTGGTGTTGCTAACATTTATGTACCTGCTGGCATCGGTGCGAAACTGTGAAATACTGCTAAAATATACATATGCTGTTGTCTAACGTATATGAGTGCGTGGATTTTTTTATATGTTAAGCGTCACATCATAACGTCTCGCATTTATTAGAAAAAGGACACATGAAGCAGCTCTAAGCGTTAGCAAATCAAATACGAGTCTATTACGAAACCTAATGCCCCTAGGCACCAGCACACACTTACCTTTCATCTGCTTGCTTCACATCCCGTTGATTCCTATGGTACCTGGGACTTGCCAAGTTTTAATTTTTATGTTCCACTGCAAGCTCTGTGGTTTTTCACTTTACATAAAGTTGCTGTGTTGTGCTCCAGGTTTCAGTCTCTCATGTCGGAATGAGCCAGTCCCAGGCATTGTTTTCTTTTTGTTGTAAACACGGTGGCAGTCTTTGTGAAATTTGTGTTGTACCTGACATATGCGCTCAAGCCAATTCTCGCTCTCCGGTGAACTGATTTCTAATGGCGGAGTGTATACGTAATGGCATAAGTAATTATCCTGGGCATATATGCAATACAATGTTTTATTACTATCCCCTACTAACAATCGTCTGGCTAGTGAGTAGTATTTTCTTGTTCATCATATTATTTAGGCACCATTTTATAGTAATAGGTCTGACTCCCAAATAATGTTTCGCAAATGGTTACCAGCGTTAATGGACCTCACTGATATCTCAAAACCGTTAGTCACTGACACAATATCCCATATTTGAAACGGTTGCAAATACTTCGTTAAAAACCACTTGGGAAAGTTTAGTGAATTTTCATGTTTTGGCGTGGACACTACAGCTGGCGTGATTGCTTGTGTTTTTACGAATCCTGTGTGGTGTGACACATTTGAGTATTGAAAAACGTGAACTCATTGCGTTGGTGTTGTGCTACGTACCTGTGTATAGCCTTTTGATTGCTACAAAATATGCGATGTTGAGTTTTGTGTGAAAGAAGAGGAGTAGCTGGCGCCACGCATTCGCACCAACCCCTTCTTACATACATTGAATAAAAAATTCTGAAGATAGAGCTCCTTGAGTGATGCCTTTTGCTGCAGTAGTTTCATAATTTGTTTTGGTGAAGACGCAAGGTAGCCGTGCAGTTGTGTACGTCGGTTAAGGTAAATTCTAAGAGCACTTAGAAGTACACTCTCAGTAAGATTTCGCCCTCCCCATCACCATCATTTTTATTGAAGCCTAAATCACCGACATTTCTCCACGCTTAATATGTTATTTGCGCGAATAAAAGCACATAACCGATAGGGAGGAAAGTGGCTACAGTAGCGACTAAATGAGGCGGCAATGAAAAACCGAGGCCTGCAGTCAATAGCTGCTCAATCAGAAAGGATGCACCAGTGCTGTTTTTGGCTAGTTTGTGTGTGAGGGGTAGCCAGAAATGACGGCGTTTAGTTTTCTAAGAATGGATTGAGTCTAAAAAAGTCAGCTTTTAACCTTATGTAGTGCTGTGACTTTTTGGCGGGTTTCTTTCGGTGAATTTCTTTCATTTCTGGTAATTTTTAAACTTAATGCATGTTGTTTCTTTATTTTGCGCTGTGTACATTGTTTTATAACTTGTCTACTTTGCATTGATTTATTTTATTATGTTTAAATAATTTTCTTTGAACACTAGTGTTATATTTTATTTCCTTACCTTCCGTTCGCAGTATCTTTATTTTCATTTTATTACTAATTTTTAATTCAATACTTTCACTTTTGCTGTTCGTTCGGTATTCATTTGCCTTCTGTACATTTAATAAATATCATATGGCTAGGAGGTCAACAAGACAGTGTTTAATTTAACACATTCTCCTTTATTACTTATGAACCTAGTCACTCGTATTTTATGATCTTACAATAAACTTCACATTTCGATTTTTACGAGTCAACTTCAAGGGGCCCAAAGGGGCTGCTCTCGTTTTTCAACTAGGCAAAAAAAGAAAAAGCTGTCTAAAAAGTGTACATTTTTTTTTTGCAGGGCCCCTAGCATAGCTTGTTGCTCTGACACGTCTCGCATATTTCTAACATAGCCTGCAGCCCATGTTACTATGTTAGGGCTAAAGATACAGAACTTAAACCCGCCTGTGCCGTTACGACTTTTACGTGGCTGCCATCTCCCCCATTACCATTTTCTCTCGGCGCCACCTCATGCAAAAGCCATGTTGCACCGCCGCCAATATGAGGGTGATATGGGGACGGCACGTATTGCTGCTACGCCAATGCTGTAGCGCAAAAATCTTCATTGAATTTAACTATAAATTGAGCCCGGGTTCACAGATCAAGTTCGTTCCACCTAAATACGGACTATTCGGTAGCTCTTTAACTCGGACATTTTTGCACAGCACGCTTCGGTAGGGCACCGGTAATTTTTAAATAATTCGTTATTGTGAAGTAATATTTAAAGGGCCCCTCACCAATCCGTGTTCAAAGACGAGGAGGTGTTTTTCTTCTCTCCTTCATACACACGATGCATCCTCCTCGCCCCTTTCTTTTTGAATACACGTGAACCCTATCAGCCCTAAGCGCTAGAGCCTATATCAGGATTTCGAGCTTCTCGGCTGCATGCTGTTATCGCCGCTTGAGCAGTTGTAAACACAAAAAAAGGAAAGTTTGATCGGTTGATTCTGCACTATATTCATGCAAGACAAAGAAGAACGGACGGGTGACTGCATGGCAAAGCTGTGCAGGAGACAAATCACGTGTACTTTTCGCGTATATCAACGAATTGAGAGCATATACGCTGTATACGTCACCGGAACTGCTCTCTACGTCACATTAGTGCGCCAAGAAGGACAAGAAACATCAGAAAACAATATTGCGCTCTTTTTTATATTTTGGGAGACTGGTGAGTGGCCGTTTAAAGTGACTGCCTACCATATTTCACTGTTTTTTCTGTTTCTTGTCACAAAAAATTCTAACATCCTAAGTATCAAATCTTGTAACTGTTTCTCTGAAAGAGAGTAAAAAATTTAATACAGAATTTTTTATCTAAGTTTGGTCTCCTTCTATTGTTGGGATGAACTTCCACAACACTGGTGAAGGGAGGCGGCGAAGATTGTACTACCGGTGAAAGTCGAAATTTAAAACCTCGTATGAATTCTGCAGGCTTCGTCAATTTGTGTTTAATAATGAAAGAAGTTTTTTTAGAGGTCGTTTAAAGCATGCGGGCATTTTTTGTTGTAGTTCTTATGAGGGGCTCACGTTTCTACGCTGTTTGCAGGCACGCATGCAGGCATGCGAGCACACAGGCGGCAGCGCCACCAGGCGCCTCTTTGAAGGCGGGAAAGAAAAGGCAAAACTTATTCCTTGATGCAGCCTTCGTTAGGCTGCTTTAACTGCGTAAAATGAAATTTCTTATATATACGTTTCTTTTTTAGCGAAATGAATCTACACGCAGAGACATCTTGTCCTGCCAGTATACTGAACAACTTTGCCGCTGGGTGACGCTAGTCGTCAACCTTTGCCGACTTTCAGAACCAGATTAAAATTGAATTCATTTTCAATTAAAGAAAAGCTCGCTTGTTACCGCCGGCATGAAATTTTTTGATTGTGGCAAAAAATTTTCCTGGGCTGTGGACAGTCCTTTTAAACTGACGTTCGTAGAAGCAAGAGTTAACTGTACAACAATCCAAGTTTTTATTATCACACTAATTGCTTTGTCCTTGTGGAGCAGCCAATTTTTATATGTGTTTCCTCCATGTTGACGTAGTGTATCTATTTAAGACTGCTCACAATCATGGCTCAGGCTTTAAGGCATATATATATATATATGCATATATATATATATATATATATATATATATATATATATATATATATATATATATATATATATATATATATATATATATATATATATGCTTGGAAGGCTTCGAGCACCTGAAGTCGAAGAGAGCGTGGCAGTACAGGAACCCAGCGCTGACCGTCAGGGTGATAGACGTGGCGGTAGAGAACCCCATTGTCCAGCTTAAAGTGCAGAAGATGACGACGGAGTCGCGCGTTTGGTGGATGAGAAACTCCCGAAAGGTGGTCCATCATGCGTCTGCAGTATGAATCGGACCACTGGCGGGAGATAAATGTTGGCTCGTCGTCCGAAAAGGGTTGCGTTATTGATGCGAGTGTATGAACTTTGGTAGATGTGGCGGTTGAGTTCTCACCAACGCTCATATGGGTAGTTGGAAGTGGGCAACGAGATAAAGCATCGGCGTCTTTATGTTTTCTGCCTGACTTGTAGGTTATGTCAAAGTCGTACTCCTAGTATCCGTAGTATCCACTCCTAGTAACCGTAGTATCCACCGACCCAGGCGTCCGGACAAGTTCTTCAGTGTAGAAAGCCAGCATAAGGCATGGTGGTCCGTAACGATTGTGAAGTGACGGCCGTGGAGATAGGGACGGAACTTCTGGACCGACCAAACCACAGCCAAACACTCTTGCTCAGTTATAGTGTAGTTCTTTTCAGCAGCGGTGAGTACGCGACTGGCATATGCAACAACTTTCTCTAGGGAAGACTTGTCGCGTTGTAGAAGAACGGCTCTTATACCAAGGCCGCTAGCGTCGGTATGGAGGATAGTTGGTGCGGCTTCGTCAAAGTGGCAGAGCAGAGGTTCAGACGTGAGTGCCCGCTTCAACAGGTCGAATGCCGTTTGACATTCTTGAGATCAGAGAAAGGGGACGTTGGAAGCAAGTAGTTGGTGTAATGGAGCAGCAATAGAAGCGAAGTTCTGGATAAACCGGCCAAAATAGAAGGCGAGGCCAAGGAAACTGCGAAGCTCCTTTGGTTTTTCGGGGCGCGGAAAGTGAAGGACTGCCGGAATCTTGTCAGGGTCGGGCCGGATGCCATCTTTGCTAACGACGTGTCCTAAGACCTTGATAGATTTGCTAGCGAACGAGCATTTCTTCGTGTTTATTTGAAGCCCGGCGCCCGCAAGGCACGTCAAAACTTGACCGAATCGTTCTAGGTGCTCAGGAAACGTTGACGAAAATATAATAATGTCGTCCAGGTAGCATAGGCAACTTTTCCATTACAGGCTTGCAGCACGGTATCTATCATGCGCTCAAAAGTCGCGGGTGCGTTTCAGAGCCCGAAAGGCATCACGTTGAATTCATATAGCCCGTCGGGGGTTGCGCATGCCGTTTTCTCCTTATCGTCTTCATGCATGGGGATCTGCCAGTACCCAGAACGCAAGTGGATGCTTGAAAAGAATTCCGCGCCTTGTAGGAAATCAAGGGCGTCGTCAATGCGTGGCATAGGGCACACGTCCTTGCGTGTGATGTTATTGAGCGCCCGGTAGTCCACGCAAAACCGCACAGAGCCATCCTTTTTATGGACCAAAACAATAGGAGACGACCAAGGGCTAGATGAGGGACGGATGACTTCCCGTTTAAGCATGTCCGCAACGTTTTCTTCTATAACTTTTCTTTCAGTTAGTGACACGCGGTAGGGTCGGCGGTGTACAATAGATGTCCCAACAGTTTGAATTCGATGTGCTGTAGTATTAGTGCGGCCCAGCTCAGACGAGCAAATATCGAAAGATTTTGCATGTTTCTTTAACAATGCGAGCAGCTGCTGCCTCTGTGAATATGTCCATTCGCTGCTGTTAGTGGTGGTAAAGGCGGAGGAAGAAACATGCTCATCGAGGCAAGGTTCTTTGGATGCGATGGCCTGAAGTGGCGTGACGAGTACAGGCTCGAAGTCAGCAACACGGGCCACAGTAGTGCCCTGTGGCAGTAAGATCTTCTCCGGTGTAGAGTTGACAGCGGTGACAAGTGCCGAGCCATTGCAGAAACGAACGACACCGGACGGAAGAACTATACCTTTGCGAACGCAAAGTGGTGACGGTGAGACCAATACATCCCCGTGATAGATGTCGTTGGACGTAATGCTGATAATTTGCTCTTGTAGTGGCGGGAGTTCGATGTCTTTCGCAGCGACCAGACAAAGTGGCTTCTGGTTATCGTCGTCAAGCATGTAGTCGGTGTCAGCGAGGTGAACGACGCGTTGTCCACAACAAAACGCCGCGGAAGTAGATGATAGAAAATCCCACCCTAAAATTAGTTGGTGAGAGCAGCGGGACAGGACAGCAAACTGGACATGATGGCGGATGCCGTCGATGAAAACACGCACAGTACAAAGCGCGGAAGGGCGAATGACGTTTCCCTGGGCAGCAACTAACGTGGGGCCATCGTAAGGCGTCATTACTTTCCTTAAATGTTCACACAAATCAGCACGTATCACAGACAATGTCGCACCTGTGTCCACCAAAGCATCGACTCGCACTCCTTCCACTTCCACAGAAACCATGTTTCACGGGCCTAATTGAGGAATTTCAGTTCTGATTCCGAATGTAGTTTTTCCTCCACAAACTGCATCACTTAGTTTTCCGAATGAATATCAGAGGTGAATGAGGCGGGCCGAAGTGGAGAAGTGGAACGGCGGAAGGGCGAAGGCGAGCGGCGTCTCGTGTTTTGGCTGTTTCGTGGTGCAGTCGATGCAGGAGGAGATGGAGACCGGTGCGGGGGGAGACGAATAACGCCGACCTTGATAAGACGCCCCGGTGTACAAATCCCGTTCACGCACATCGTTCCGACGCTCATCTTGCTGGCGATTTCGGCAGAAACGAGATATGTGGCCGCGATAGCCACAGTAGTAGCATACAGGGCGGGACGAGCGCCACGGTGGGGAATAGAAGGCATTCGGGGAACCTGGAGATAGCGTGGTCAGGTGGGCCGAAGGGTCAGGGGGCACCGATTGGTAGTTCACCGGGGTAGCGGCAGAAACTGACGCGTAGGATGGACGTGGCAATGTCGCGTGGGCGTCGCTGGGAGGCACGGCAGCAACTTGAGGGTACGTGGTTTATAGGGGGAGAAGCAGGTGGCTGTACGGGCGCAGAGCGAGTCAGGGATGTAAGTTCCTCCCTGATGATGTCACGTAAGGGCATTCCCGAAGACTGTGTAGGTCGCGGTGTAGGAGGTGTGAAGCCCATCGACCGCAATTATTCGCGTATAATGTCCCGGATGAGGTCACGCAGATGGCCATCTGACGTGGAGTGGTGGTCGCCGATGTCTGGTTGAAGGCGAACAGAGTCCAGCGCATCAAGGCGCTGGCATGTCGCCACGACATCAGCGATGGTAGCTGGGTTTTGCACAGCGAGGGCATTAAAGGAAACAGGCCCAATGCCTTTCAATATGTGGCGCACTTTGTCCGATTCCGGCATGGATTTATTGACACGCCGGCAGAGTGCGAGGACATCCTCGATGTATGAAGTATACCATTCACCGGGATGTTGTCGGCGAGTATCGAGTGCCCTCTTCGCGACGGCGGATCGAATGTCTGGTGTCCCAAAGACGTGCCGCAACTGCTGCTGGAAGGTAGCCCAGTCTGGTAAGTCAACGACGTGGGTAAAATACCATGTCTTCGCGACTCCGACCAGATAAAAGGCACGTAACGCAGTTTGCGACCTCGTCCCACCTATTAGCGGCACTTACGCGGTCGTAGTCATCAAGCCAGTCTTCTACGTCTTCTCCCCAAAGACCAGCGAAGATCGGGGGTTCTTGCTGATGCCCGTGTATGTAAGTAGGAGGGGCAGCTTGCGGCGGTGCGTGGTTGATGACATCAGTGCCGGCAGGCTTGGTCTGGGACATGCTGCCTGACTGTGGGCGCAAGCGGCGGCCTGAACGCTCCAGGGGGTATAGCGGGCTGCGGGAGGTCAGAGGACCGAAAATCCACCTCCACCACGCATGACGTCTTGGTAGTCTTGGCTGCGACAGCGTTTATTTGAGGAAAGACTTCGCAAAACGAACGGGCAGAGCCAGCACACAGACGATGACGATGATGATGACCCATAGTGGCAATGAGGGCAAAGAGACAAGCGGATGATGGTGATTGTGATTATGAAGGGATGAGGACGATGTAAGTTACAAATGCCCACAATATATATATATATATATATATATATATATATATATATATATATATATATATATATATATATATATATGATGGCACAACAGGAGCGTTGTCAACAAGAATAAATATATTTATTTCCCAACAGTTTCGGTAGGGGGCCTCCCTTCATCAGGGGATGGGTTATACTGACATGAACTTCCAAACTTCGTTGCTGCCGCGTCCCTCTCGCCTTGAAAGTTGTTTGCGAGAGTAAGAGGGAACTAAAAAAGGAAAGAAAGAAAAAAGAAAAAAGGAGAAAAGACGAGAAAAAAAGAAAAAAAGAAAACAAAGAAAGTAAAAAAGAGAAAGAACCACTGTCAACACTGAGAACAAAACAAAGTGTCCGTGTACGTCCACATCGTGTTCTTATCGCGTGCTGTTTAGTTCTCGACGTGTGTCGGGCCACCAAAGATTGTCGCCGTGGTGGCGGGAGGGGTCCGTGACGGCGTGCGTAAAGAAAGGGTTTCCCCTTAATGGGTCGGTCGGCTTTTACCTTTAATCTTCGTCCGTTTCTCTTCAATGGTCATCAAGTGGTAGGCGAACATAAACACTTTGTATGTGCATGTGAAAAAAAGAAAAAGAAAAAAAAACAAGAAAGGACAGTGTGCACGTACGAGTCAGAAAAAAATAAGCATGGTCTCCAGCTATCAATCTTTGTCACCAATTTCCTCCTGGCTACTTCTCGGAGGCCGGAGAGTTTTCCGGGGTCCTCGTGGATGCCGGCTACTAATGTGCGAAATTCGAAAATAAGATATGCCTCACGCATTTCGCGCTCGCGCCTGTTTGAGAAACCGGACTGCAAAAGAGTTACGCTGATGTTTTCAAAACTGTGGTTTGGCAGGTGCAGATGTCTAGATAAGGTAGCTTCGGCAGTGATGTGGCGTAGTACCGATGATTATTGAACCGCAGCCGAAATGGCGTGTCTGTTTGACCCATATGTTCTTGTCCGCAGATGTTGTAATGTAGCATGTATATACGTTACTGGAGTCAGAATTAAGGCTTTCAGTTATGCAGAATTTGAAATCCGAGAAGTTCGCTTTGGATTCACGTGTTGTGACCATCTGTGGGCATACCTTGCATCGAGCCTTTCCGCAGGGATGGCACCCTGATTGAATTTTGGCGGGTGTTTGTTTTTGCTCAGACAAGAATGTCCTTCAGATTTTTATCCCTGCGGTACACCACGTGAGGTGGCTTCGCGAAAATAGAAATTAGTCATTTGCTTTATCTGATTGTGTTGAAATGGCGGGAAAGTGTGTTGTGATTCGTGGCGCTGATGAGGAGTAAGTTAGTACAGGGTTCGTTTGTGAAGTTGTTTTAGATACTCTGTTGGTCCCTTAATTATATCATTCCTGTTCACGTTGCGAGCACGTTGTATGGCATCGTCAATAATGTCTTCCGGATAATTTTGTTTCAATAACGAATGCCTTTAGGTGTTCCGCGTGTCTGTCTATTCCGCATATCGGTGCATATTCTTCGGTACCGGTAGGCCTGAGAATATGGAATAGCTGTTTTGCAATGCTATGGAGGGGGCTGCTGTTGAAATAAAGGTACATTTGATGGTCTGTAGCTTTTTGTAAAGGTTTGTTGACAAGCGGTCATTTTTGGACCGTGACAGTGACATCCAAAAAGGTAATGCTAGTTTTGGAAATTTTGTGCGTGAGTTTAATTGAAGGGTGGCACTTGTTAAATCCTCTATGAAGCGGAAAAGACTTCCCTCATCATGGTTCTATATTATAAAGTTATCGCCCTAAGTATCTTCTGTTGTAGAAAGGCTTCAAGGTGCGTC